>JAPQWV010002914.1:0-48471 GCA_027422505.1 Craterostigma plantagineum | reverse complement strand
GCCCATTAAACTACAGTTACTTTAGTACGAAAATGGTGCCATATTTATAGGGTTTTCCATTCCAACATTTAAAATCAAGTTTGTTTCAAAAAGCCCCTCAAATAGTTTTAATTATTCAACGTGCCCTCGCAGGTACTTTTGGTGCAATTTCCCCCCTCTTTTACAGTCCCAAGACTACTACTGCTATGCACTGCACAACTAAAGTTTGTCGTTTCAAGAACCTCACGCATTAAGCCAAAGCATATTTGTGTTTTTTCCACCCTTTGACCGCACCACACTACACAAATCAAAACTTGCACTTATTTACAGAGAGAGAGAAGAGAATACGAATGGCCCCACAAAATAATAATCCTTAAAAAAAACTAATTTATGCAATTAAATCCACTAATCACACAGTTAAGAAACCTCGTTTATGGTCTGTCTATCATCTCGCCGTATAAACACAGAGCAGTTACGACTCATTAATTTAAAGACAGATATACAATACAATGTTTGGCTCTCTAATGATAACTAAATGTAAGCACCAACTCATCATTTACCTTTTATAAACACTTGACCTTTTCAATAATTCCCCGAAAATACAAAAGTTTTCTTTTTTATTTGTTTTACTTTTTTTTTTCGAAATTTTCACTCCACTTTAAACCCTACCCTTTCATCTTTTTCTTCTCTAACCTTTTTATTTTCTCTCTTCTTTTCCCCTCATTAAGTATTCTGCAGAAACTCTTTGGATTTACTTGCTGTCAACAGCAAAATCTACAGAGAGATAGAGAGATAGAGAGATAGAGAGAGGGGGAGAGAGTGAAAAAAGGGGCAGAAGGAAAACAAAAAAAAAAAAAAAATTCAGAGAGCAAAAAACCTCCATGGACATAGAAGAAGCCACAGAGAGAGTGATGTCGAACATTAAAAGATTGGATCCTGAGAACGCCACAAGGATCATGGGCTACATAATGATACAAGACCAAGGTGACAAGGAGATGATAAGATTAGCCTTTTTTTCCGACACGGCTTTGCTCTCTTACATCAACCAAGCGAAGGCGCACCTTGGTATTATACCCTCGAACTCTTCCCCCAACTCTTCGGCCGTACACTCAAACAACATCCCTTTTCCCCAGCCAGCAACTTCGCCGAGAGTGATGATACCTAACAACGGCTTTCACCTCCCCAAGCCCTCTTCTCCTTTTCGAGGGCCAGCCCAAGGGCCGCCCGTTTCTTATGCCTCCGTTTTGAACGGCTCTTCGCCGTCCGGCGGGCAAGTTGGTAACTTTTCCGGCCAGGGTTTGTCTTTCTACGGCGGTGGGGGCGAGTTCCAAAGCGATCTTGGTGGGTGAGAGCAGCGTTGGACACTTGCCGTACTTTGATGACTCTGTGGTGGATGCGATTATGAGCCCTAGTGGGAGGAGTGATTCTGTGCTTTTTCCTTACGGCGGCGGCGGCGGAGAAGAGGCGGGGAACAGCATTGTGCCGCCGTTCCATAGGAGGAGTTCCTCGGTGAACGATGCTGCCTTCTTTGAGGATAATGTTGGTGGGTTTGACTTTGGTAGGCGTTGCATGTATTTTGCTAGGGGGAATTGTAGGAATGGAAGTGCTTGTAAGTTCGCCCACAGTGAGTTTAATGGCGATGGGTTTGAAGTTGGGTCCCCGAGTAAAATCGGGTCGGGTTTTGATGATTTGTTGAGAATCAAAGCTCTTCAACAGAGATTTGCCTTGATGGGTTCTTCTGGGGCACACCACAATCCCTTTTCTTCCCACAATAGGTCCATGAGTTTCTTGGAGGGGAATCCTAGGTAACATAAAATCTTTGGGGAACTTACTATGATTGTGTTTAATTTCCGCAAAGGTTTTATCTTTTCTTCCTTTTTATCAAAGTTTTCACCTTTGTGGTGGTTGTAGTAATTCTGGGCAATTTCTTGTTTTTACACTGTTCTAACAATTGTCTGATGTGGTCTCGTGGGGTGTTTTCCTGTCCATTTTCTTCTGGTTTTTTCTTGCTTATTTAGTTGCTGTATATGTGGTTTATTTTCACTTTAGCATGATTTTTTCCCCTCCCATATAATGTTTCTTTTTTTAATTATTTTCTTTTCACATTTTCCTCTGATACTTGTGAATAATAGCACCTTGTATTTCTTGCTATTGTGATTCTAAATCATCTGCATTGGCCTTAACAACCATCGAATGTTGCTCTATTTTTTTATCCAATCTTTGCATAGAAGGAGCGACTTTCTCATATGGGCTTTGGCAATGTGTTGAGCTCTAGCGCACGCCAAATTTACCTGACATTTCCCGCCGATAGTACCTTCAAAGAAGAAGATGTCACAAAGTACTTCAGGTTAAAAAAAACTCTTCATTTTTCACGCTTTGAAAAACCTCGATTCTTGTCAATTTTCATGACCTCTTAAAAACGTATGAATTTTCCTTGTCTTTTGCAGCGACTTTGGGCCCGTGACTGACGTAGAATCCCATATCAGCAGAAGAGAATGTTTGGCTTTGTTACGTTCGTTTCTCCCGAGACCGTAAAGCTCATACTGGCGAGAGGAAACCCTCACTTTGTCTGCGATTCTCGCGTGCTTGTAAAACCCTACAAGGAGAAGGGAAAATTCCTAGAAAAGTAATATCCTTCTTCCTTTTTCTTGCTGGGATTTCATTTCCTATTCGATTTTCGCTCAATCAGCGATGATTCATGTCCCTTTTTATCTGATAGGAAGCACTTTCATCAGCAACACTGGAAAAATCCGACTTTTCCTTCAGCCCTTCTGCTTTCGATTCTCGAGAACTTTATGACTTACCAGTTGGTGAGTGAGAATCATGCATTTTTTCTTACATACCTATGATGTTACGCCACTGATTGAATCACTATGTGCTAAAAAGTTTCGTTCTTTCTTACGTTTTTTAGGTCCTAGAATGCTGAACTCCAGGAGATGATAATGAGGAGGAAGTTCGAGCAAGAAGCTGAATTGCACCATGCTATCGAACGACAAAGCCTTAAGATGATGAATTTACAGTTAATGGATCTGAATAATAATCAGCTGCAGCAGCATAACTATCATTTCCCTCGTGGGCTTCCTACTGCTTTTCTCCGAGACAGATGAATCATAATTTTGTTTCTTCTTCTGCTGCTGATAATGGCTTTACTCAAGAAGGTTCGTTTCGTTCGCAAGAACAGCCCTTTTTTTTCAGAAATAATCATAGGAAATGATGGTTCGTAAGTAAAGCTTTTATTTTCAGTTTCAGAAGTTGGTGCTGGCGAAAATACTTCGACATCTTTGGCTGTTGGAAAAATGGAGGAGAATCTTATCTTCCTGAAAGGTATTAGATATAAAAATGATAAATCTCCATTCTCCTAAACCTCTTCAAGTTATAATCCTTTTTGAATCTCATGGTATCCTTTTTTCCCAAATGGTTGCTTCAGTGGGTTCGAGAACGTTCTACCCGAGAATCCATTCACTTCTCTTGCAAACTCAGACGCTGAGCATAAACAAGCTTCTTTCGCATGTGCTTCGACTGGTAATAACGACGATGAATCAGCGACAGATGCATCTTCTGACAAAACAGCTTCGATTTCTGGAAATTCGACCTTTTTCAGATGACAAGGTAACGATCGGTATTTTTTTTACTAAAATACCTCATTTTTCATCCCATTGCTACTCAATTCATCTATGATACGCATTTGTTAAACGTCTGTATATTTTTTTGGGCTGCCATTGAAGCGCAGGTGGTAGAGCTTGTCAAGCAGGAATTAACCTAAGCTAGGTAAAATATTACTAAACCATTCTTGCTTACGTACGTTGCCATAAAGATGCTACCTTTTCTTAAAATGTCTTCTGTTTTTGTGATTCTTTGTTGCTGCAGAGTATAATATATATAAAATACAGGTAAAAAAAAAAGTCCTCCCAGCTGTGTATAGAGCAAAGAGATACCTGCAACTAGAAGATCAAGATTATCATCATATTATCATCATCATCATTAGAAAAACAGCGAACTTTATTCACAAACTATATATATATATATATATATGCATGAGTGAGGAAAGATTAATGAGACGTGGGGCCATTTTGTTTGTTCGGTTTTGCTTCTCCGCTCCTTCTCCATAGTATGCTTGTCCCCACAAAGACATTAGGGTATATCTTTATATGCGACTTCATAACATAGTCCAGTAGTAATCGAATCTTCTTTATTATATATGATAGAAGAGTTTTGCTTTTCATGTGTGATTATTGTGATTCTGATGGGTATTTAATTTGGTCTTTGTATTGCGTATGAATTCTCTTCGCAATAAGGTCAAGAAAGTTGGATTTTTTTTTAGGTAGTAGTAGAATTTATAATTAAGAAGAGAAAAGTGTATTCTTTCTGTTACTAAAGGCTATTTAGGGGACATGAAAGGTGAGATGGCCCACTCGCTCACATGGGTTGCTGACAAGAGTTGAATCAAACGAATGGTGTGTTTGGCCTTTTTCTCGAGACATATTTTATCATATATTCTTTCTTATTTTGTCTATAGGATAGGAAAATCAAACTTCTCGAGGCTAAGTTCTGTTCAGTTCAGACATTGAATGGGCTAGAAAGAAACTCATGGAATACTTCAAGCATGGCACCCACGGTTATATTATTCTTGACAATAACAGGCTTGATAATATAGGCGATTTTCGAAAAGACTTACCGTATTAGCCCAACATATAAACTCCCCTTCTAAGCTATAGTAATTTAATAAAGTTTGGGCCCAACAAATGTCTAATTTTTGGTCTCAAACGTAATATCCGTCAAGTGAGCCACACTACTGTACATAGAATAAAAGGTGAGCATATTTCTAAATATCACGAAACGTGATTGTAATGATGGGGGCTTATACTATCCATTTATTCTTAAAAAAACGGAAAACTCTAATTAATTTATATATAATGGAGGATGCACTTTTTTTGCCGATTTTATTTTCAAAGGGTCGTTGACTATCAACGGTTGCTTGCAAATCTTCATACAACATATTCTAGATGATAATCTAAAGTGGAAGTGGCTAAGATTTACACTAGGGATAGAAATGGAGCCGACTCATATAATATATAGAGGCACAAAAATTCGCACTTCAATCTTTATTACAACCATCGCCTTCTTCTCTTCTTATAGTTTCTTCCTCGAAAACTCAGTATTCTTATTACAATGGATAATGAAAGAAACCATGGCTGCCGTACAAGACGAGGCAAGAAAGCGCCAAGCATGTATCGTTCAACCTACCAACAAAAAAGTAAGCGCACATGCATGTATATATACTAGTATTATATATATATACAACACACTCACACAAACACAAACTGATTTGTTATTTTATTTATTGCAGAACTTTGGGTTCCTGCGATTCCATCGTGGGAGAAAGAGTTCTGCCTGAAAATGGGACAATTCAAATGCTGGGAGAAATTCTTGGAAGCAAAGAGATACATACACTTGTTCGACAAGGTGCTTGCATGGGACGACTCGGCGGCCAAGGAAGCATTCAACACTTCCAGAATCGTTTTTCGACGAAGTAAAGCACTGCCCTAAAGAGAAAGACCTAATAATAAATGAGCTTTATTCGGGCGATCTCTACGTCGATGAGATTAAATGGGACGACGACGACGATGAGCGCAGCGACGATGATGTCATGGCGAGCATTAGCGAAAGGAAATACAGAGAAGAAGAGGGAAAAGTCGACGAGAAAATCGATTTTCGCTTCGAAGATATTGAGCCGACTGGTTGGGACGTCGTTGATTATATTTCGCTGAGTTTCCTTGACGGGGCTTATCGTAGAGGATTGATAAGCTAGCTTTTTTCTCTGTGTATTAATTATTTAGTTCATGGAGGTTTTTTTTTTTTTTTTTTGGGAATGGTGTATAATGAAATGATGTGCTTAAATTGTTGTTATCGTTTTTTTTTATGTTACATGGAAGGGACGAGTTGATGTGAATTAAAGGGAAGCGAGTTGGTAAATGCTAGGGAAAGAGTATTCGTTAGTAAATGTTAGTTGAGTTTGGGAAAATGTAATAAATAAATGCTACCTTAAAGGGGGCTAGAAGAAAGAAACTCTTCATGTTGACATATTACCCCTGATAATTTACGAAATTGTTCTTTTTCCACCACTTAAACCTCTTATTTCTCCCTCGCTGTCCACTATTTTCTTTCATTTACTTCTTCAATCTTGACGTCGTTGGTTTCACATTCTTTTTCGAAGCAAAACGACGTTGCCTTGTCCTTAATGGGACATTCTAGTTGTCTTTCGTGAGGCTTCGATCGTCCACAATACGAATGATCCCAGGTATTTTTGTGTCTAATCGTTGAATCTTTTTAGTGAGATTTTGGAATTGAAGTATCTAGAAAACACGTTACTTTGTAGACGATGAGTATGCCTACGATGCCTCGGGGATGTTGATAAGCAATATGTAGCCAGGGATTTGCACCGTTCGTGATTATTTTAATACGTTACAAGTAAAAGGAAGGCTGATATGAGGAGAAATCTAATCAGCTCTGAGCTTCAATAGCTCTTTTTCAGTCAAGTGTGTTCAGCTACTGATGTTGCTGTGGCATTATGTTTCACATCTATTGTTTGTTCAATATGACTGATATTCCTTGTTTCATTTGGAGAATGTTTTCTGTATATTAGTGAAGTTTCTCGTGTTGTATAATTGGGGATTTGAGCAAGCTGATTCGAGTTAGTGAAAAATCTAAGCGGTGAATCGAAAACTCAATCTTGGAGAAAAGCCTCTGTCTTTTTACTGACTTTGTTGCCTGATTGTCTATGAACCTTGACTTTGTTGCCTACCCTCATTGAAACGAATGTTTGAAGAAAAATTATGTTTTTTCGACGTTTTCGCTGATTTTATTCCTCTTAGGGGCGGTAATCAAGCTTCGCACTTTCTTGTTTAAGAGATGATTGCGCCAACTTTGTTCAGTTAAGATTCAAACATGTCCGATGTAACGGTTTTGCTGCATCTGATACGTTTTTAGCTAGACCAGCCAAGGAAGTGTCATACTTACGTTTTCTTCATGAGCTTTTGCTTGGACTTGAATTCCCGGTAAGGACGGGGAATGCTTTGTAGTTGCTTCAGATTGAGTCACTCATGTAATTCGAGCTAATGACAGGGAAATACTTTGTCGCAAGGGCTTCGGGTAAAAATCATTGTACTTCTTTTCAAACTCAGATCGCCCGAGAATCGCGGGAAAGGAAATGTTGCTGAACTTACAAGTTCTTCGAAGATGATAACGCCCTAAACGGTTTCATCGACTCAGACTTTGAGTAGCTTGTGCAATATCTCATTTTTCGTCTCAATGGCAATGAGCGCCTGCTCAGCAACCTCGAGAATGTCATCCGTAATGACGAAAAAAAAAGAAGAGTTTTCGATAATCGAAAATGAAATAAACAAACGCCTCTCTGTGCGTTCAGCCCAACTCTTACAGCATGAGAAAACGATCATTTAACTCTTTGTCTTGGAGAAATTAGTCTTGTGCTCTCAACCATGAACGTAGAGACAAGGTTGATCTGTACCTAATATCTCTAAAATCGTTGTACTAATACTCAACGCTTACTCCTTCACCAACAGGCGTTAATCAAGAGAATTCCCTAAAGTGCCCCTAACCCTGGCGTACATCCATGCCTATATAACATACGCCCTATTTTCCACCAATCTTGATGATATCATTATCTCTCTCTAAACAAATTACCAACGAAATACACACACATTCATACGCGCAACAAACGGCCTCTCATTTTCTCTCTCTAGAGCGATTTGTCCCACCTTTTTTCCCCAAATCTCCTGGACAACATCGAACAACACAACACCACTGGTACAAATCCGATTTCAAATCCCTTGGGGTTCACCGATTGTTTGGTTTTTTTTTTGTGTCCTACTTTATCCGATTCGGTAGTTTCTGTTTTCTTGATTTCTCTGGACGTTACCCTTTTGAAATCTCTCCTTTTCCCGCCGATGGTTAAACTGATTGGTCGTCTGTGTAGCCGCGCCGAGTGTACACCCCTTGGACCAACGGAATTGACGAAATACCCCTGATTGGACTGCCTCGTCCTCGTTGTGCGAGGGCGGATAATCGTTTACGAATTTGAATTGAACAATCCTCCTTTTATTTGAAACGAGTGAGGTTTGTGAAGTTGGATTGAGGTTTTGTTTTCGTGCGGATTTTAGGGTTTTCCAAACCTGATTTTGTCACCTGGAAGTTATTGTCTGTAACGAGTGTTTTTCACCTGATGATGTGTTTACGATCCCGATCCATATGGTTTTACTTTTAATTGGCTGAACTGCTTTGACGTCGGACATAAAAGTACCCTAACCCGATTTTGAGCTCTATATGACTGTTCTTTTTGAATAATGCTGTTCTTTACGTGATGCTGTACTGATTGTGATGTTGATTGTGTTTGATGCAGTGCAGAGTCATTTAATTGTGATAGCTGGACTGGCTTGTTCAAAACTATATAATTCTGGGCTGGCTTGTTTGAAGATTATATAAGTGGTTATTGCATTTTCTTATTGGGACGCTGTAAGAATTTTAATGCGAAGAAAAAGACATGGCATTCAACCGAAACTTTCCAGACAAGATCACATCACAGACTGATCTGAGCAACGAACCTCGTCTGATGCAGCTGAATATGAACACCGCCATACGAAATGAGAATGCTGGAACACATACGTTGGAATCAGCACCTAGCTATGATCCTAGCGTAGAGACTAATAATAACAGTAGGTTAGCAAACGCACATTCTGCGTCTAGGAGACCTGCAACGAGTGGAAGTTGGGGTTCAACTTTTTGGAAGGACTACCAGCCCAATAGGGCGTCAAATGCAGCATTCGAGTCTGATGGATTAGAAGGTCTAGGGTCTGAAGAAGAGGAAGCTCTGATGGAGGTGATGATACAATGAACGGAAAGGGGACCCAAGTGGTTTCTGTGGATGAAATGATTTCTGATGAGTATTACGAGCAGGATGTTGATGATCGGAATGAGCGTGTGAGTCATTATCGAGCGGGAAATCATTCTAGTGGGTTTAGTTTGAGGTCACCTACGAGGCCTGCTGCACCTACCATCTCTGGAAAGTCAAAGTCCACTAAATCTGGAAGATATGATGACAATGATGAAGATTCTGAGGGCGATGGCGATTACGATGGATTTGGTAACTTATCAAAATTTCCACATTTTTTTCCGCTGAATACTACCATTTTTATGTGTTTTTCCTTCCAGTGCCTAGTCATACATATTGTGCATGTTGATTGTTGGTTTCTGATTCCTGTTAATAGAATAATCGACATGTTTTCTTATTTGCAGAAGACGACCCTGATGATGCAGACTTTGATCCTGATTGTGGGACCACAAGTCGACACATTGGGAAGGTTGGTTACTTTTGTTTACTTATTTACTATTTCATTATGCTAATTAAAGCACACGTCCATGAGATGACTATATTGTTTGTCATTTTGCAGAATAAAAATGAAGATTGGGATGCTGAAGAATCTGATGAAGAAAATAATGTTGATGACGATGACTTTGATATCTCAGATGAAGATGATATGTACTTCAAAAAAGTCAAGGATAGGCAAGCAAGGAAGAACGGTCGTAATGTGATGCCTACTAAGGGATTTAAAAAGGTTCCACCTTCATCTCGCAGGAAGATGTCGAGAAACTCTTATGAGGAAGATGAAGAAGAGTTATTTTCGGATGGCTCAGAAAAAGGTAGCGATGAGGACTTCAGGGGTTCTCGAAGAAGTGCACTAGCCCCCAGAAGAAATGGCGATCGTTCTTCTACTATTATTGCGCCTGGAAAAGTTAGTGAACTTCGGACTTCTGGTCGTTCAGTGCGGAAAGTATCATACGTTGAGAGTGATGGGAGTGAAGATGTTGATGAAGGTGAAAAGAAAAAGAGCCAAAAGGTGTGAACAATTTTTCTTGGTATATGATGTTCCAGTCAGCTGGCATACTGTTCTTATTGGCCATGATACTGTATCAGTTCTAAAAAGGATGTAGCATGTACCATAGAATGTTTTCGTACAGTTTCATTCTACATGCAAAATAGGACCAGGTGAAGTTATCTGGAAGAAATTAAAGGTGCTAGATATTTCGAATCTTTAGATGGATCTTCCTTCTAGTACCTTTCAGAGATAGCACCATGCAGCTTATTTGAAAAGTTTCTAATGCTTACAGCATTTGTATGAAGTAGAGCTGTTGACTAGAGTTTTTTTTCCCTTTTATAGAAGGAGGAGATTGAAGAGGAAGATGCAGATGTGATAGAGAAAGTCTTGTGGCATCAGCCGAAGGGCACAGCAGAAGAAGCTCTAAGGAATAACAAATCAGTTGAACCTGTACTGTTTAGCTATTTATTTGATTCTGAACAAGATTGGAACGAGATGGAGTTTTTAATCAAATGGAAAGGGCAATCTCATTTGCACTGTCAGTGGAAGTCTTTTAATGAATTGCAAAATGTAAGTCATCTAAATGTCAGTGTCAATGTGTCTTTGATATCATAATCTGGGTGATTTTTTTGTACTACTAAAGATCGAAAATCCATATTTGTTACCTGTAATTGACTGACAATTTATACTTTCTGTAATGTTCCAGCTCAGTGGGTTTAAAAAAGTTTTGAACTACACTAAGAAAGTGACTGAAGATGTGAGGTACAGGAAGGCAGTGTCGCGTGAGGAGGTAATGTGTAGTTTTTGTTATATAATGTCAGCGGTTACAATTTTGGATATCATTTGATATCATAGGACAATGCATATAAATACTGAGGACCCTCATACTTGAGGCAGACATTTGATATCTTGAACGTGGATACATGACATTTAATCTTGATTTTAAGTTTCTTCTATCAATTTTTTTAAGAGCTCTTCATTGTGTATTAGATTGAATTGAATGATGTCAGCAAGGAAATGGACTTGGACATCATCAAACAAAACAGCCAGGTTTGTTTTTACATCATTTTTCTTTTTAATATCCGTGCGCCCACATAAATGCTTAATGTGGTGGTTTGCCAATTTTATGGTCAGGTGGAGAGAATAATTTCGGACCGTCTCACAAGAGATAGTTTGGGCGAAGTAGTGCCAGAATACTTGGTCAAATGGAAGGGACTTTCTTATGCTGAAGCTACTTGGTAATTCAACAATTTTTAAATTGGTTTTGCTTATCTTCCTGAGGACATAGATTATGTTTCTCTGACCCCACGGCTTGTGAATGTATTAACTATGCGCATCTGGCTATTGCTTATGTCTGATTTGTAGGGAGAAGGACATTGATATCCCATTCGCCCAAGATGAAATAGATGAGTACAAGGTATTGTCCTAGTGACATGACCTTTTGACCTATGCATGTTTGATTTCATCATATATTCATTTGTGCTGTCTTCAGCTCACTGTTTAAGTGATGAGGGATCAACATTTATATCTTCAGATATATTTGGAATTCTTATAAGATATATTTTCTCTTCACTCTGCGGCTTCAATAGAAATATAGGTACAAGGAATGATGGAGTATTGAAAGTGCTATTTTATAACTATATCTAAATAGTTTCCAGTGAATATATGTTGTTTTCATGGACTATGGTTTTCCCTTTTCATGAAAGCAAAGCAACACTACTATGGTGGTTTCCTTCCATATTGTATACTACTGTATCGGTGGAGAGATATCCTGATTGAGACATTCAAATAGTTTTTGTTTCATTTTTTGATGAAGTTCCACGACGTTCTCTTTCGTGCAGAGCCGAGAGGCTTCCTTGATGATTCAAGGGAAAACTGTTGATTTCCAGCGTAAGAAAATCAAAGGTTTGTAATTGCATTTTTTTGCTTTTTTTCAGAGTTATGTACGTGTCGAATTAATTACCAGGAAATGTTACGATACTATTTGTTGAACAACATAATTTTATGCGGATCTGCTTGTTTCCTTTCTTGTATCTGGCTTATTGAAGCTGATAATGTTACGTGACTGCTTCTCTCAGGCAGCCTCAGGAAACTTGATGAGCAGCCTGAGTGGTTGAAAGGGGGAAAACTTCGAGATTACCAGCTTGAAGGTCTGAACTTTTTAGTCAACAGGTCTGTAGGCTATTTGATCAACCAGTTTGGGTTATGCTTGGATTAAAGCTTCATTAATGGTCTGATCACCCACTTTGTTGCCATTAAACAGCTGGAGGAATGATACAAATGTTATTTTGGCTGATGAAATGGGTCTTGGTAAGACTGTTCAGTCAGTTTCGATGCTTGGTTTTCTCCAGGTATTTTTGTTTGTTTCCAGTTCCTAAGGAAATTTTAAATTTTTGTGTGTGTTATAACTGTTACTCATCTTGGTCTTTTCACAGAATGCTCAGGACATCCAAGGACCTTTTCTCGTTGTTGTTCCATTGTCGACTTTATCAAATTGGGCGAAAGAGTTTAAGAAGTGGCTGCCAGAGCTGAACATGATTGTATATGTTGGAACTCGTGCTAGCCGTGAGGTATCTAATTCATTCTTTCGTGGTTGCATTTAATACATTAATGAGTTGCTTCGTGCTCTTATGTTTCTCGTCCGTGAATGCTGACAACGCATCTCCCTCTGTCCCACTCTCTTACTATATATCTAACATTTGCACAAATACAGATCCTCAGTTCCTTTCTCCTGGTTTCTTACCATATATTATCCTTCCTTATTCCCTTTTACAATATGGCTTCATAAAATACAGGTCTGTCAACAGTATGAGTTTTACAATGATAAAAGAGCTGGAAGAAATATCAAGTTTGATACCCTTTTAACGACATATGAAGTACTGTTGAAGGATAAGGCTGGCCTCTCGAAAATTAAATGGAACTATCTTATGGTTGATGAAGCACATAGATTAAAGAACAGTGAGGCCTCTTTGTATACTACGTTAATGGTATGAATATTTGACTTTCTATTACGCTCAGGTTAGTGTATTTATTATCTGATAAAAAAATCTGAATTTTACAGGAATTTAGCACCAAGAACAAGTTGCTAATCACGGGTACCCCCCTACAAAACAGCGTGGAAGAACTATGGTAACTAGTCATGCGTACAATTGATATTTCCGATGATCGAAATTACTATAACTTGATCAGAATAATAGGCTTTGAGCCATGGAATCAGTTTAATTGTATTTAATTGCAAATGTTTTCATCCTTTTCATGATTTTTAGTCGAATGTTAGTTCTAGGTGAGGTTTGCCTTTCGGAACAAGTGTCATATGCATGATGGTGTTTCTTCATGTTTGTGTAATCAAGTATCGAAGTGATTATTTGTCTACAATACCGGATAATCTATAGGGCGTTGCTTCATTTTCTTGATCCGGAGAAGTTCAGAAGTAAGGATGACTTCGTTCAGAAGTATAAGAACCTCAGTTCTTTCAATGAAATAGAGGTATTTCGGCAATCCCCTTAGGTTCTGCTAATCTTTTTGCATCGGTAATATTTAACAGTTACCTGTTTCCTCTAGCTTGGTAATCTTCACATGGAATTGAGACCTCATATCCTTCGAAGGGTCATAAAGGATGTGGAAAAGTCTTTGCCTCCTAAGATTGAACGCATCCTACGGGTTGAGATGTCACCACTGCAAAAGCAGTAAGTTTTGTTACATTATCACTTCATTGTTTGTTTGGTTATTATTATTGTCAGTTATATTTTTCTCCAATGACCGTCAGGTATTACAAGTGGATCCTTGAGCGAAATTTTCATGATCTAAATAAAGGAGTTCGTGGGAATCAGGTTACGACACATTCTTTACATGAAGAGTATGTTTGTTGATAACTATTCAGTTTTTGTTAACAGTAAACGGTCCGATTACTATTTTATTTGTTACACTGTCACCATGTTCTTGATCTGGATTACATTGTTGTTTG
The DNA here is from genome assembly GCA_027422505.1 of Craterostigma plantagineum. Lineage (NCBI taxonomy): Eukaryota > Viridiplantae > Streptophyta > Magnoliopsida > Lamiales > Linderniaceae > Craterostigma > Craterostigma plantagineum. The sequence continues at coordinate 34,638 of JAPQWV010002914.1, read as the reverse complement.
TTTTGTTGTTTTATTTATACGTGGAACATGCAATGAAAGTTTTTGTTTCTGCAGGTCTCTCTTTTGAATATTGTGGTGGAGTTGAAGAAATGTTGCAACCACCCATTTCTGTTTGAAAGTGCAGATCATGGTTATGGTGGTGATACGAATTTTCTTGGAAGTGCTAAAATGGAGCGGATAATTTTAAGCAGTGGGAAGTTGGTCTTGCTAGATAAGCTCTTGACTAGGCTCCATGAGACTAATCACAGAGTGTTGATATTTTCACAGGTCCTTAATGCTGTCCTTGATGTTACCATACATTCTTATTGGCTATACTGAGCGCTGTCTTCGACCTTGATAATTTCACTCTTGCAATTTAATTTTCCCGTGTGAACACAGATGGTAAGAATGTTGGACATACTGGCAGAGTATCTGTTGCTCAAAGGATTTCAATTTCAGAGACTCGATGGTAGTACCAAGGCTGAGTTGCGCCAGCAGGCCATGGATCACTTTAATGCACCTGGCAGTGAAGATTTTTGTTTCCTACTGTCTACTCGTGCTGGTGGCTTGGGTATCAACCTGGCCACTGCAGACACTGTTATTATTTTTGACTCAGATTGGAATCCTCAAAATGATCTCCAGGTGGTCTTACAAGATTATTGTATCTGTTTCTTAATTTTATTGTGGCTTGTCATTTCGGGACATGATATATCTTTTATTTTCTAAAAAGGCAATGAGCAGAGCTCATAGAATTGGGCAGCAAGAAGTGGTTAATATCTATAGATTTGTTACTAGCAAGAGTGTGGAGGAGGATATCTTGGAGAGGGCGAAGAAGAAGATGGTATGGGTTATAAAATTGATGTCATATGTTAACCAGTTCATTGTGCCATCTTGCTGTTTCAAGTGTCGTGGAAGTTTGTTTATGTTGTTAAAAATATGAATGAGCTACTTCTCTTTTATTAATCGATTGTTTGATCATCAGAAGACATTGTTGGACCATTGTAGTCCTAATTCTGGTCATGATTTCCCTTTTAGGTTCTTGACCATCTGGTTATTCAGAAACTGAATGCGGAAGGTAGGTTGGAGAAGAAGGAAACGAAAAAAGGAAGTGGTTTTGATAAAGTAAGACATCTTTTGATGCTTATGGTTATGTCAAAAGTTTCCTTGCGTTTTTTACATAACATTCGTTATTGTAGTATATGAATCTGTTTGTATGATTCTTTTGTTCTTACACATATGTATACTTATTATCTTAATGTCTTTCATTACATAGAATGAGCTTTCAGCAATTCTGAGGTTTGGTGCTGAGGAGCTTTTCAAGGAGGACAAGAATGATGAGGAAAACAAGAAAAGGCTTCTTAATATGGACATTGATGAAATTCTTGATAGGGCTGAGAAAGTCGAGGATAAATCAACTGATGGAGAAGGACATGAATTGTTGAGTGCTTTTAAGGTTGGCATGGCACTTCATGCATTCAGTTGGCTTAGCTTTGGATTTGGTTTCTTTTCTTCTTTTTGGCTGTCATAATTGTTAGCCTTATAAGTGTAACCCTCCTTATCATCACGGACAGGTTGCAAATTTCTCTAGTGCTGAAGATGATGGTTCATTTTGGAGCCGGATGATAAAGCCAGAAGCTGTTTCACATGCTGATGTGAGTTTTTTCTGAAAAATGGAAGTATTGTAAAAATAACCGTCGAGTGAATATTACTCATTTTGTTTTTCTTTATTCTTCTAGGATGGTTTAGCTCCCCGAACAGCAAGAAGTATCAGAAGTTACGCGGAGGCCATTCCGCCCGAAATTTCTAATAAAAGGAAAAAGAAAGGAGTTGAGCATCCTGAGAGAACATCAAAGCGACGAAGGGGCGTGGATGTTGGCTATTCTCACCCTATTCTTGAGGGTGCCACTGCTCAAGTCCGAGGATGGTCTTACGGGAACTTGCCAAAGCGAGATGCAACACGATTTTTTCGTGCGGTAATATTACCTCTTTGCATATTGAGTTATGTACAATTTCCAACTAGAGTTCGTTGATGCATATAGCGAGTTCAGCGATTTATCAGAAATTTGAACATCTATCTACGGCTTGTGTCAATTTATTGGCCATTATGCTTGTATTGGTTTCTTTATGGTTGATTCATGTTATAGGATTATTCGGCTTTCTTGTATCTGAAACTCTAGTATTTTGATGCAATTGGAGGTTTTGTCCTGAGTGATACTCGCTTCACAGGTGAAAAAGTTTGGAAATGATAGCCAAATAAGCTCAATTGCTGCTGAAGTTGGTGGAATAGTTGATGCAGCCCCAACTGAAGCACAGATTGAGCTTTATGATGCTTTAATTGAAGGTTGTAAGGAGGCAACCAAAGGAGAAATTTTAGATCCTAAGGTGCGTCTTGTTATATAGATGCATCCCCTGAAGGGTATTTTTGTCTGCATATCGGAGATAAATGCTTCATTATATTATCTTTTCAGGGTCCTGTTTTGGATTTTTTTGGTGTGGCTGTGAAGGCCGATGAACTGTTGAGCCGTGTTGAAGAACTTCAGCTCCTGGCTAAGAGGGTTAGTCGTTATAAAGATCCTATTGCCCAGTTCCGAGCCGTTTCATATCTCAAACCATCCACTTGGTCGAAAGGTTGTGGCTGGAACCAAAGTAAGTCAAATGTCATGTCGCTTTCACTGAGGTTTTCAATTCCTGTAGCTCATTGTAGCGTTTCACAAAAATTTTAGAAGTTTTTAGAATCAAGTTGCTATACCTAATCCCTTATGTAATGATATAGTTTTCTCAATTGGTATTTTCAGAGGATGATGGGAGGTTGTTGCTCGGAGTTCATTTTCATGGATTTGGCAATTGGGAAAAAGTAAGGCTTGATGAAAGACTCGGCCTTACAAAGAAGATTGCGCCCGTGGAACTTCAGCATCATGAGACTTTCTTACCTCGAGCACCCCAACTAAAGGAACGAGCTTCGCAGCTTTTGGAAATGGTACATTAAACTTTCTGTATTCTTATTAGCGAGATTGTTTCCAACATCGTAGATTTGCAATATGACATCCAATCTGTTTACAGGAAGTTGTTGCTGCTGGTAAGAAGACCCCTGATGCAAAAGCAGGCCGTAAGAATGCCAAGAAGCCGAAAGAAATTCCAACCTCTTCACGCGTAAAAGGCCGACAAGGAAGGCCTGGTTCTCCCCTTCAGGTGAATAAATCAAGAGCACTAAGATCCCATAAGAGCGAACCCTTAGTTAAAGAGGAAGGTGAAATGTCCGGAAATGAAGAAGTCTACGAGCAATTCAAGGAAGTGAAGTGGAGGGAATGGTGTGAAGATGTCATGATAGACGAGGTGAAGACTCTAAAGCAACTTCAGAAACTACAATCGACCAGTGCCGATCTTCCCAAGGATGAGGTTTGTCGTTGAATTGAATTATAGTCTAGCCCACCTCGATTATGTTCTCTCCTTATCTCTTAGTTTGCAACCCATTTAATGCAGGTGCTCTCAATGATCCGGAATTATTTGCAGCTCATTGGTCGACGGATCGACCAGGTTGTTTCAGAATATCAGCAAGAGGCTTATAGGAGAGAAAGTATGTAATCTTTGTTCCTATCTTTAACTTTCTAGAGTGCGCTAATACCCAAGCTTGATGCTCTCTTTTGCTGGCTATAATTTTCCTGATAAAAGTAGACTGCGTCTATATCTGCAGGGATGATCACAAGACTATGGAACTATGTGTCTACGTATTCAAATTTGTCGGGCGAGAGGCTCCAACAGATTTATTCGAAACTCAGAGAGGAGCAACAGGTGGGCCCATCCCACATGAATGGTAGGGATATCGACATGGGTAAATTCGAAGCATGGAAAAGGCGAAAGAGAGCCGAAGCTGATGGTTCTCATGCTCATAATCCTCGCCAAAGGCCTCTCAGTAGATCAAACGATCCAAATACTGCTGGAATCCTTGGACCACCACCATCATCTGATGGCAGCAGTAGCAGGCAATTTTCCTATAGAAATCAACAAGCTGGCTTTCAACTATAGCAGCAGAAGTTTTTCGACTGTTAGCTAGCGAGGAAGGAACTTACGAAAAGTAAGTAAAGCTCGTTCCTTTGTTTTCAATGGCTTAAGCTGATCTGAGGAGAGGATATGCATGTGCTAATAGTTCTAAAGGCCAGCCTATGATGAAGATCTCTGCGTCGATTCTTTTTGGCTTTATTTTCTCTTCATATATTATAAGTTATAGTACTTCAGTTTCGTTATAGTTCTGTGCATAGTGAGTTCACGGATGCGGAGGCATAGGTGATATTATGCCTCAGGCAAGATGATTAATTTTGTGGTTATTATAATACCTTTTTAAGTGTAAATGACCCAATTTTGCTTATTCGGTTATGAGCATTTATTGTGTAAGTCGAGACTTATAATTCAAGCAAATTTATTGTTGTAAATTAAATGAACTTAGACGTTTCGTAAAAGGTTTTAATGTATACTAGTCCAATCCATCAGTAACTAATAAATAAAGAAAAAATAATTTAAAAGAGTGAAGTAAAATATTGTTCTTAGTGCTAACAAATATAGATCTCGAAAGGTCGGACCAAAGAACGGCCGTTTCATTGAAGTTAGAATGCTCCGAAAAAATTTGTGAATACTCTCCAGTCTTTAACAAACAAACTATAGTAGAGATTTAATTAAATTAATTAAAGCATTAAAAGCCAATTACAAACCTGTCGAAGAGGATAATTGCTTCCTACAAAGTCCATAAACACTTTAAAATATACGAAAACCTCTGCGGAAAGTCTAAATATCAACATTGCTGTAAAAACTGGCAACGACAGGAAATTAAAATTTCTTATTCAACCAAGAAACTTTGTAACAATCATACCCTTGCAAGAAGATTATACGGGAAAAAAAAAAAAAAGATTTTGAAGCCCGTTAAAGATTTTCCTCAACATCTTTTCCGGCGAAGGATTTATTGAATTCTGCCTCAAGTTGAATATTTGGTGGGGTGTAGTGGAAGAAAATACAACCAAATTCGAAGGTCCCTAAAAACGAAGTGAGAAGAATTATGGAAGAAGGTATAGTCATCTTGAAGATGTTGTATTTCTGAAGTTTTGTATCAGTGTTGACCTTTTCTTTGAGATCAGGTTAGGTTTTTGTTTGGTTGTTTTGGGGATTAGCTTTTTGATACCTATGGGTTTGTTGAAATTTGGGATCTTTGAAGTTTCTTCAAAGAACTCCGTGTTTAGGTATTGGTTTGATTCTTTAGAAACGTTAGTTGCCTCTTGCATTGTATTTCTTTGGTGGGGTTTTTCAAGATCTTCAACAGAGTTCTGTTTCAGTATTAGTTTGATTTGATTCTTACAGATTACAGAAATTTATGTGTGAACTTGGCGTGTAAAAAGGTTAGAATTGATAGTGATTTCAGACTTTGTCGAGAAATCTAACCTATCTTCTTTTATCGGGTTTTTCTGATAATCTTGATGCTAAACTTGTTTTCTCCCTTATATTCATAATGATAGAAACTGGCGAAATGCATTCCGAGGAAGACAAAGCCCTTTCAGACAAGAACAAGAAGAGAACCGTCAAGACTCGTGCTCAGATCCAAGCATTAGAAAAATTCTATAAGGGTATCTCACTTGTCTTCAACTCCATTCTGTCGTCCTAATTTTATTTGCCAATGTAGCTGTTAAAGTTCTCCATCTTTTCTCACCGTATTTGCAGACCAAAAATACCCCTCAGAATCCATGAAAGCCGAGCTAGCCTCTTCCATCGGCTTAACAGAGAAGCAAATCGCAGGCTGGTTTTGCCACAGAAGATTAAAAGACAAGCGATTGACAAACGGTGAAAACAACGCTGCAACTCAAAAGCAAGATCGATCGAGCGGCGTCGTAGTTCAAGATTCTTGCGGCAGCACAAAGCAAGTAGGAGATAAACAGCTCGATACAAGGGAGGTCGAAAGTGGCAGGTTGACCCCCAAATCTGCTGGTAATTACAAAATCGCCCCAGACGGGTCTTCGGGGAGCAGTTCATCCCTCCGAGGAATGTACGATAATCGCCAACCGAACGAAAACCCTATTCGTGCAATGGCCCCTAAGTACCCTGTGCCAAGATTTCGCGCCGACCAAGGTTTAGCCAGGCCTAGGACTGGTCCCTCGGGTTATTTGAAAGTGAAGGGCCGAGCTGAAAACCCTGCAATAACCGCGGTTAAGCAGCAACTGGGCGAGAATTATCGCATAGATGGTCCTCCACTCTCTGTTGAATTCGATCTGCTCCCGCCCGATGCCTTTGAGTCTGCAATGCAACATACTGATGTTGATGGTAAGTTAAGAACGTTGTTTTGTAGTTTATTTCTTCCAGTACTCCTTTGATGCGTTTAATTTGTTAGATTGTAGTTACAGCTCATCTTTTTAATTACATTTGCTTGGTTATGGTTTTATTTCCTTCAGAAACTTACTATACCGAAGAAACGACTCTGCCCACCTCACATAACGCGCCAAGGTTACACCATATTCCCAAATTCGACGAGGTGGGTCAACTTTTGCGCATTCTTACGCTACCCTTTTCTCGCCATTCAGGCGTATGCTAAGTTCCCGTCTTAACTCTTTCAGGGGCGTGATTATAACTCGGGGGACCAAACAAGCTTTAGGACAAAGCACGGAAGTGATACTCCTAACCTCTTTGCTCGGCCAGATAATACGCTCTATAGCAACAGAAAATCTCCAATGGAATTCAATGAAGGATCTGATATAGATTCGCCTGTTAGTGGTCGTAACAGAGAAGATTACGAAAAGAGACATAATCGAGATTCTAAGGTTTCGAGAATGCGCTATTCAAGCAATCCCTATACAGAGCAACAGCAGCCTATCATAGAGAAGGAAAGAAATGAGCGAATAGATTATGATTATATGACGAACCGCAGGCATAACAGTGATGATGGCCATGGTGCGAGCATATCGCATGGAGAAAACGCAGAGAATGAGTACAACTATTTGGCTGGTAAGGGGACTAAGTATATATCTGAAGCCACGAAAATCTCTCGTGGGCAATACATGGAGGATGATTACGATCGCATTACAATGAAAAGGAGCAAGTATGATGGTTCAGGTGAGAAACCATCATCGAGAAAAATGATCAGCGAGGCCAACAAGTTTCATGCGGAAAGAAGTACAGTTAGCGAAAGACGCGTTAAGATGAAGAACGATTTTAATGTAAGTTTCCTGAAGCCGAAATAGTTTAAAATTTCCTTTTCGATGGTACTTGTTTACGGAGTTTCTTTTATCGTTATATTTTTGTTGCTTCAGGCACGTGAGAGTACGTGGGATGATTTTCTTCCTCCGCAACCACATAAAGTATCATCCATACCAAGGTTTGTCTTTACATAGGATGTTAAAATTACCAGAAATTGTTGCAAGCATAAACATCTCGGAGGCTAAGTACACTTACATTTTTTTTCACTTCTTAGGTTCGAACCAGAGATTCCACAGCATTATGGCGACGAAGAAGACAAAGAAGATGATGCAGAAACAGATTCTTCAGCAGATTAAGGACACATTTTGATGGATTAGAGATGAAGCTGTGGTTTTCCCATGACATTGATGTGTAGTGTAGTGTAGTGTAGTGTAGATAGAGATGTTAACTTACTATTCTTGTTCAGATTTTTTTTTCAACGATGTACAAAAAGGGTATGTTTTCTTAAACTATCCTCATTAGTACTAATTTAATTTCTGAAAAACAAAATGGTAAAATATAATTTTTGAAGGTAAAATCTCCAATTCTTTACATTATTCAATCAAGAAAGCAGCTAGCTTTCATTTCCTCGCTCTCCGCCGCTCGTCAATGGCGTCGAGGCGGCAAATTTTCCTCCTCCGTAAGCTCCAGGGATCAGCACTCGCTTGTTCCCCTCAAAACCCTCGAAGTTATTCATCCCTTTCTCCGCAAACGCTTTCGGCGGAGTCGTTCTTACCTGAAAAGATGTTATGGGCTCTGAGGAGAGGTAGCTCAATCAGCTCCCCATTCATCCATCAGTTAACCCCATCGACGTACGCAGAAGCTCTGTTTCGATGTCGCGGCGATTCCATCACGGGTCAGAAGTTCATCGATTCAATTGCTCTCAATAGCCCCAACTTCAAGCATTCGTCGTGGTCTCTGAGTGCAGCTGTGCATTTCTATTCACGTGTAGAAGGGTTTCTGATGCTCAGGCGTTGATTTTGAGGATGATTAGGAGGAGGGGTGCTTGTATATCCGAGATTGTTGATTCTATGATGGGTACTTTGGACAAATGTGGGTCGAATTTAGCAGTTTTCGATTTGTTTATTAGGTCTTTCGTTCAGGCTAGGAAGTTTAGGGAGGCCGTAGAGGCATTAAGGACCTTAAGATGCAGAAACATACCTATTTCGATCAATGCGTGTAACTGCATTCTTGGCGGGCTCGGCAAAATTGGGTGGGTTGATTTAGCAAAGGAAGTTTTTCACGAGATTGAGAAGAGTGGGGTGATTTGAACGTATACACAGTAAACATCATGGTGAATGTTCTGTGTAAGGATGGAAAGATCGATAGAGCTAAGGAGTTTATCGTTGAAATGGAGAAAAAAGGGATCTTCGCCGACGCAGTTACGTACAACACCTTAATCAGCTCGTGCTGTAAAGGAGGAGATTAGAGGCAGGGATCGAATTCTTGAGGCTGATGAAGGGAAAGAATATAGAACCTTGCCTTTTGACTTATAACTCGATCATCAACGGTTTCTGCAATAGCGGGCGTTTTGAGAAAGCTAAGGATGTCCTAAACGAAATAAGGGAGGCGGGACTAGTCCCAGATACAGCCTCATACAACACACTGCTCGCCGAATATTGTAGGAAGGACAATGCAGTTGAAGCCATGGGTATCTTTCGAGAAATGTCGAGCCAAGGCGTTGCCCGTGATTTGATTAGCTACAGTTTGGTCATAGGGTTATATTCAAGAAACGGCGATCTTCGCCGAATGATGTCCTACTATGACGAAATGAGGTCGAAAGGGTTGACGCCCGACAAAATCGTCTGCACCATTCTAATCGGTGGATTTTGCAGGCATGGCTCCGTCTCGGAAGCTATGAATTTGCGCGACGAAATGCTGAGGCTCGGCTGCGAAGTGGACATCGTCGTTTACAATAATCTCCTAAACGGATTGTGCCGAGAAAAATCTCTCCAAGAGGCCGAGGCGCTTTTCCAAGAGATGTTGCAGAGAGGGGTGCGCCCCGATTTCTGCACGTACTCGACTCTAATGAACGGTTACTGCAAGAACGGAGACGTTCGAAGCGCCTCGAATCTGTTCGATTCGATGCGCCAGAGAAGCATAAAGCCCGACGTCGTCACGTACAATACTCTGATCGATGGGTATTGCAAGGCGGGCGAAATGGAAAGGGCCGTGGAGCTTATGGGCGACATGATTTCCGAGGGCTTAAACCCTAATTACGTCACCTTCGCCACGCTGATCAATGGTTATTGCAGCGGAAATTTTTTTTCGGAGGCGCTGAAACTGTGGAACGAAATGATCGATAAAGGCATAGAGCCGAACAAGATCACCTGCAATACGATCGTAAAGGGTTTCTGCAGATCGGGCGATTCCATGAATGGGCTCGAGTTTCTTGAAAAGATGAAATCGAGGGGTATTTCGCCCGACTGCTATACGTACAACACTCTCATGCATGGGTTCATGAAGGAAGAGAAGGTCGACTTGGCATTCGACCTTTTGGGAAGAATGGAAGCTGAAGTTGGGCTATTATCGCCTGACGTTATTACGTATAACGTCTTGGTCGACAGATTTTGTAAGCTCGGGAAAATGCGAGAAGCTGATGAGATTTACCGAAGGATGGTAGAGAAGGGAGTGGGGCCCGATAAGTCGACTTATACGTCTCTGATCAATGGCTACGTTTCGATGGAAGATATGAAGGAGGCGTGTCGTTTGCATGACGAGATGCTGAGGAAGGGTTTCGTGCCCGACGACCGTTTTAATTTTCCGACCCGTGGGCCGTGATAAGAAAGAAGTTGATATGTGTCATGGGCTTTTGCCTTTGGTCCATTGGGCTCAGCGGCCCAATACTGTTTATTTTGTAATACAAAAATGTTGGGAAATGTAGTTTTGTTTTTACGCATGTTCTTCTACCATATGCTATTTTTTTTTTTGAATTTCTTTTTCTGCTATAATTTTGGTTAATTGTCGTGATATACTCGGTGGAATAACCGAACGGGCGTGCTACTAAAAACCGATGGTTTCTGATCTTTTCTATCGGTCTAAAGATAAATAAACAATTGATTTGATTTTTCCAATTCTTTGTCTTTACTGGACAAGCATCTCGCTTTACTTTTATATCAAGCATATATATCACATGGTGTAATTATCTCCATTTCTATGTCATTATTATTATTTACATTATAAATAATAATTAGACATGTTGTAAGTACGTTTCCACTTTAACGAATCTCAACTACTGGTTCGTATCTTTCTCAAGTGCTTTTAATTTATCATTAGCCAGCGACTTTAATTTAATAATAGTAGTAATATGGCTACAATATTAGCAGCCTACATATTTCTATAATAACAATAATAAAAAAACAATAATATTGCAGGCGGACTAACGACTCTTACAATTTTTTTTAGTCCGTAGCATGCCACGAACGACGACTCGGCAATAGCAGACTTGTTACTATTTTCACATTAGAACATATTTGTTACATTATCAACTCTTTTGTTTGCCCTATAAATAATAGTCCATAGCACTATATACAATTGGTAGTATCCAAACATCATATTTGAATTTACTCAATATCACCATGTCGCTCGTTCACAGCTCCCCTTTCTCAGCTTGCTGCGTGAGGTCGCCCGGAAATAATTCGATTTCTTTCACAGCCATATGTTCTCTGCAAAAGCGTTCTGACACGATATCCAAAGTTAGTTTCTTAACCGACGACAAGATTATTGGTTGTAATAATAGCAGTGCTTCGAGGAAAAACTGCGGCAAATCGATGTCTATACTTCGAAACGACGAAGTGGCATATCCTTATTTTCGCCGTCTACAACACCCTCTTGAATCCCTTTTGCCTTCACTGTTAGAGGCTGATCAAGAAATTGAGGACGTCGATCGAAGTAATGGGGTCGAAGGCGTTGGGATATTTGAGTTTTTTCGAGGGAAAAATATCTTCATCACTGGCGCAACTGGTCTTTTAGGCAAAGGTATATTATATCTCTTCTCATCTCATGCAATTAATTAATCGTTAGTGCGAAATAGTTAAAAGCTCTAGGGGTGTAACACGACTATATGTGCATCTCTTATTTTCTTCTTTTATTATGCAACGTGAATAATGTACTCGATGATCGACTGCGTAGAATTTTATTTGTTAATCTTTTTTATGGTTTTTTATCAACTTTGTAAATTTTGAGGGTTTCTTGCAGCGTTTGTGGAGAAGTTGTTGAGAGCGACGTCAGTTGGTAAAATATATTGTTTAATAAAAGCAGAAGACAAAGAGGCTGCAGATGAAAGGTTGAACAAAGAAGTATGCTTTCTTTCTCTCTACGCCGTCGATATGCTTTTTTTTTTTTTTAACTATCATCACATCAAATATATAGTCGGGCGAAAGGCGGTGTAAATTCATGATGAGAGAGACCCTATTTTTTATTTTTCTCTGTGTGTCTTTTTTATCAGATCATAGATTCGGATTTATTCAAGTCTCTTAAGGGCAAGCATGATGAGGATGATTATCAAGCGTTTGTAAGGGAGAAGCTAATAGCAGTTGCTGGAAATATCTGTGAACCAAATCTCGGATTGGACCCTAAATCTGCTCGAGAAATTATGAAGGATGTACATGTCATTGTAGATTCTGCAGCGAGCACAACCTTGAATGACAGGTTCAATATTACACAACTAAGTAGATATATGTTGTGTTATAAGAGCGTCTGATTAAATATATATATATATATATATATATATATATCTGCAGATCTGATGAAAATTTGTGTAATCTTTGTCTGCATACATACACATATGCACCTGGCATTAATATAAACATGAACATTTTTCCCAGGTATGACACTTACTCGACATAAACGTGGTTGCCCCTTTAAGGCTAATGAGGTTTGCCAAAACGTGCAAGAACCTTAAGTTATTCGTTCATATTTCAACAGGCAAGTCCATGAATAACGCACAGTGTAATAATTGACTCTATTATTCATAAATGATTTTGAACTATTCTAATAATAATACATACATATGCAGCCTATGTTTGTGGAAGAAATGAGGGCCTTATACCTGAGAAACCATTAGGTCAAAATTGGAAAAATAACGTCGAAGATAATAGTCGCACATCGTCGACGTCTTCCTTATCTCCTCCTCAACTCGATTTAGCCGAAGAGATTAGCCTCGCAATGAAATCGTGCCGTACTTCACAAGACTGTGACGTGACCAAGAATTTGAAGCGATTGGGTCAAGAGAGGTGAAATAACTACGTAAAAAATTTCCAGAGTTCTATTATTTCCCTTAAAAATCTGCGATTTGAGAACGTACTAATATTTACATATAGGGCAAACTTATTCGGATTCTACAATGCGTATCACTTGACGAAAGCGCTGAGCGAAATGGCGATTGACGAAATAAGGGGAGAAACGCCCGTTCTTATAGTCAGGCCAGCCGTTATCGAAAGTACTTATAACGATCCTTTCCCAGGATGGATACAAGGGAACAAGTGAGTACATTTTTATATAATCGACCACACTGCTTCATCGAACTAACCCTAAAAAACCCTGGAAATAATCTCCATTTTTCGCAAGCAATTTTACGCCGAACTCATCATTTTATTTTCGTAACAGATGTTTCGACCCAGTGATCATCTCTTACGGAAAAGGTCATCTTCCTGCATTTTTGGCTGATCCTCGAGTGCACACGGATATCGTAAGCTTACTCAATTTTTTCTTTCATTTAACGAGTTATTAAATCGAATAATCGTTTTTTTTTCTACTGTTATTCAGATCCCTCTAGACTTTGTAGTGAACTCCATGATCGCAAGCATCGCAAAGCACGGAGGAAGCAAATCGAAGCCAACGCTAAGCATTCACCACGTGGCGTCTGGCGTGGCCAACCCTCTTCAGTTCCATGATTTCTTCAAAATACTCCACGAGTATTTTAACTCGAAGAAAAATTTATTCGACAATGGACGAAGTAATACTGTACAGAGAATTAAGTTGTTCGACAACTATAACGATCTCTCGAAGTACACTAGGGATGCACTGCTGGGCGAGCGTGTTAATGGAAAGAGCGATGCAAAAATCGATAGGCGAACCAAAGCGAAGATTGCTTACGCCGAACAGCTATGCAAGATGACTGCATTCATCGGTTTCATCAAAGGAAGGTTAGAGAACTTAGTAACGACTAAATCTTTCGTTCACCGATGTAAAGAAACCCTAAACTTTCATTCTTCATTCGACGACTGCAGATTCGACACGGGCAACACAGACAAGCTACTAGAAGAGATGTCAGATGAGGAAAAATCAAATTTCGAAATCGACCCGAGAATTATAAACTGGAGAAAATATTTCATGGAGAGGCACATTCCTGGCTTGGAGAAACATGTTATGAAAATGAGATCACAGTAAAGCATCTATTTAAGTGTTTATGTTATTATTCACGTATCTGCATGTATTGATGTATTGTATCAATAATCCGGCGAAAAGCTAATAAGTGAAACACATATTTTGTGCACAGTATGTACGAACGTAACGAACACATAAGACACTCATTAGTTCCATGGAAGAGGCGACTTATACACAAACTCACGAGGAACGAAAGATCCGTAGTTTTTTAAGTCTTGGCGATGGAGCTGATGATGTTCCATTAAATGGAACCTCCTCTCCTTGAAAAGCCTGAGTTGGGTCGGTAGTTCTAGTGGGGCCGTTGATGGATGTCGAGGATAGCCTAATACCTGGGATAAAAATTACACCTTTTTTTTTGGATGCATTCGATCGTTATGCATTCATACATTTCTTTCTATGCGACACATACTTTACCTCGGTTGTTGTTTGTCTTCTTTCATGGTTAGAAACGGCAACGTTTGCATCAAAATCTGGCTGGTAATATCTGCTGCAAGGAAATATATATTGTTTTAACACTAGAAGATTTTAACGCATGGAGAAGGTGCGTCGAAAAATGATCAGTTTGATGATATGTATGAATCGAACTCACGGCTCTGAAGTTTGAGTCGCAGTAGAAGAAATATTTTGATAGACGTAGTGTGAATCCATGAGAGAACAGTAATGAGACTGTTGGCGTTGTTGGTTTAGGTGGTGATGAAGTTCGGCGACCTTATGCTTCAACCTTGCCACGTCAGCCTCGACAAGAGCTATCTCCTCGAGCTCGGCCCTCGTCTTTATTTTTTTTAAATGGAAAAAAGAAAACGTTTCAGCGTCTTTAGCAAAATTTCCAGGAAGAATTTTAGAAAATACAGCTGAGAAAGAGATGAAAACCTTGGGATCATCTACGCCATGAGCATCGAGGAATTGCCCTGAAGACATGCAAAGGCCAAGTTCTAAAGCAGTTCGTCGGTCTCTCTCAGCTTGCAGTTGTCCTTGCAATCTCATGACCTGTTGAAAGAAGCAGAAAATGTAAGTAAGCTTTTACTTAGAATGTCTGATTAGCGTAAGCGGTAAGTTAATGTAAAGCCAAAAAACGTACGTCTCGTTCGAGGGCCAATCGACTTTCTTGCAATGCTTGTCTTCTTCTCTCCAAGCTACTTACCTCCTCTGTTATTCCGTGATACAAATCAGTTTTTGCAATATCAAGTCGCTCCGTGGACTTAGTTTTTGGACTTAATCTTGTCCTGCTCTGCAATGGAGATCCATTTTCTGAACCGTCGTTTTCGATCTCCTGGTACAAAGAAAAACAAGGGAAAGTCTGGCGAAAAGTTCAATTTTACGTCTGTGTTGAGGGAGTGAAAAGAACCTTATAGTCGTAAAGATCGCCACCAAAATCTTTTTCTCTCTGAACTTCATTATCAGCACCATGGCAACCATTGGCAATTACAGAGCATTCGTCGTCATCACCAGCACTGCTATCTTTGCTTTCGCCTTTATCAGTTTGAGAATCTTCAGACATCGACCATCTGCTTAGTCCCTCGCCCTGAGAAAAAAAAAAACTAACTCAATCCCCTCATTTGTCACAACGTAATAACAAGTTTCATAACGAGCAACTCACATCGAAAATATCATCGTACTCTTCAATCAAAGCCATAGTAACTGCACGTGCACTGTTAGCAGCGTTCGCAGCAGCTATAAGCCGAGACGAGTCATCTTTTTTGACGTCAAAGTCGCATTCGCTGGCTAAAATTGGGCGCAATAGCAACGGAGCCATACAAGCAGCAACGTTAGACGCAGTCATTCGATTCTCTAAAGCGTGGGAGGAAATCGCTCGCATCATCTTAAGAACTCTGAAGATCACAAGCTTGTCAGAAATTTGATAACCATCATTTTTGTCAGAAATTTGATACCTCTGCAAAAGTCGCCTGTTGGGCTCGGGAAATGATCCCTGTACAACAGATCGCATTGCTTTGACTCGGGCTTCTTTAGGGTCGATTTCTTGAAAAGTAGACCAATACGAATAGTCAAGATATGATAGTTTCAAACAGTTAAGATAAACGATGAAAAAAGAGTGAGCATCTTACTGTAGGCTTCTAACAGAAGAGTGCAGCAAGAAGAAGGGACGGGCGAAGAAGGCAGACGGCGAAGAACGTGCTTTTTATGAATTTAAATGGGGTGAGTTCGATTAGACAAAAGGCGAAAAATGAGAAGTTAAGCAGTTGAAAAATGGGAAATCATACCTTAACGCAGTCTCCGACGACATGAGCATCCTCTTTAGGATCGAACTCGATCTTGCCTAGACAATCGGAGATAGATGTCTGAAGAGTGGAAGCGAAACGTATAGTTAAAAAGACAAACATTTGAATGGTGTAAGAAACTTTACCTTGTTCATACTCAAGAACTCGTCTTTCCACTTCAGCAACATCTGCAGATTGCCTTAGAATTCCTTCTACTTTGCTCCCTGTTAAAAAAAGGGGGTCGCCCTCAGAAGTGATACTAAAAGAAAAATCTCTTCTTCATCGCGAAGCTAAAACGTTCACACGTTACCGTATTTTTCAAGAAATCGAAGGCCTTTCTCCAAGAACGAAGGGGTACCATCGATATCCTCTAATGCGAGCAAAATGGGCCGTCCTACGACCAAAGACTTAACGGTATTCTTCCGTTTCCCTGAATTAAGATATCACACACACGATTTTTAGAAAAGAAAAAGGCCATGTAAAGTTTTTCAAACGGAACAAAAATAATACGAACGTTGGCTGAAAGAGCCCTCGGTAGAATCATCGGCGACATTTCTGTATATCCCATGGCATCCCATCGCAAGAGAAGCATTTGGCGCTTGGGCAAGAGCACGCTCGAAGGCTGTCTTCCAGTCGTACAAATCCTCAAGCATCTCAGCCTATAAAGTGGTAAGGATTTCGACAGCGTTCACCTTTACAAGCCAAGACAATGGACAAGATTTAAGGATAAGTAATGCACCTTGAGAGTGAATGCCCGACCATTGCGCCCATCGGGAAACAAAACAGTTAGAAGCTTCTTGTCTTCTCTAACAACAACACTGTGAAAAAAGAAAAGAAGAAACCATTGAATGGAACTTTAAAGGAAAAGGAAAATCTTACATGAGATGTATGCTATTGAAACATGCCTTGCAGAATTATTTAAGTCGATGCTGCCTAGAGTCAAATTTACTTCACCTCCTCCATTCTGAGGAGTTGCACTCTGCATATAAAATTCAGATTCTTGATAACACAATAGCCCGAAAAATCAAAATCACAACTATACATAACACTGTAAGAAATGGAAGAAATGAGAGCGAGACCAACAGGATCGTTTTGGTTCTTAAAAAAGACCAGCGAAGTGCTTGTAAGGATAAACCATCGCTTCTTCCAAGATTTCCACCCCAAGCCTGCAAGAATTTTGAGAACTCGGTAAAACTATCAAAGTACCGTAGGCAAGTCTCGAAAAAAACTCACCTTTGGAAGATATAAGCAAATGCCCACTCTTGAAAATCTGTCCAGAAAATAATAAGAAAACATCAATGACTACGAGAGAAAGCACAGAGATACTATCGTTATCGACATTACCGTGTTCGAGTTTCCAGTACGAGGTTTCTCGAATGGAGCTAACGCAGCTCTAGGCATTACGGATTTTCCCACTTCGTTACAATCTTCCTTTGTCATTACTTTCAAGATAATGGCATGGCATTGGCAAGAGCATCATCCCAATCCCAACTGCAATTCAAGAACCGGGTCGGCCCGGGTCGAACTCGGGTTCTTTTTTCCTCTCAATCAATGGTAATATGGTAGGACAAGCAACCGCAAAGACTTTCCCAGAATCTACGCCTTGTTTTCTTTCTTTTCGTTCTCACTCCTTTTCTGAGTGTGTCATTCATTCATTATTTTCTCTATGATTAGTTATAGCTCCAGCGGTGTAAATGTAAATAGCATTCAAAGGTTGCTACGTGATTATTATTTGTCAGGCCTAGTTAGTAGTGCATGTAATAAAAACATTCAAAAAGAAAGTATTTCAGTCTAGTTTTCTTTGTCGGATTCTTTTTCTTTTTATTTATGTGTTGCTTTTTACCTTCTTTTTGCCTTAATTTACTCACAACATTTGACTTATGAATGTGTTGGCGAACAACAATGTCAAGCATACGTAACTTAGACTTTAGAGACCAATAATGTGAAGAAAAAAAATCTAATTCTCAACTATTTCACAAGTTTAACTTTTTTTGTTTGATGAATATTGTTCAAATTACCGCAAGTTTGATCTGAACAATAAGATTTCCGTTTCAAACAAATAAAAAGGAATTAGTTGAAGGGTTGAATTCAAACGAAGAGCTAGCTCAATGCAATAATGCTCCGCCACATAAATTACATTGAAGGGTTGAAGAAATTGGTTGTACCTAAATGGATTGTGCACGATTTAATTTAATTTCTCTAAGAGAACTAATAAAAAGTCCTATGTATTGTTTTCTAACGTAATTATTATGCAATGCAACCAATTCCAAATAAGTTATTAATTTGTTCTTTAAACATCCTCCAAAAAGAGTTTAAATATAATGTAGCATAAATGGCTTCATTTGTTAATTGGTTGAGCCCAAATATATGTATATATCGAAACGATAGAAAACAAATAGCCGTAGATGTTTACCCAGCGCAGCGGCCCAAGCCTTTTTTTTAAATAAACTATTATAACATAAATAATCTGAAAATAAATCGAATTATCTATAAGAAGAGAAAGAAAGGACTAATATGTGTTTCCCCACTTTCAATTATCAGTGTTTTCGGCTGATCTGCTTCAAAACAAGACGTTAATGGAAAATGTCTCATTCCCTCCAAAAACGATGACTCCTCAAGCCCTTCTTTTCCCCTTCAAATCACCGCCGACTCTCCTCCGTTTCACCTCCGCCACGAGGCGCCTCTTCGCCTCCACAACTACCGCCGCCATCGTCGGCCCAGAACTCGTAGCAGTTCCCGAAACCCCAACACCAACCCCTAAGCCCAACGGCGCTAAAAGAGGAGTCAGCGCAAGAGGAAGGAAAGCAACTGTGAACGCTGAGCAGCTGAAGCTCGATTGGCTAGATTCCCTTTCTTGCCCTTTCCATAATGTTGATGAAACCCCTGTTGCTGAAGGGTCCTATTGCGGCGGGTCGGGTCACCCAGGTTGGGTTATCGGAGTTGACCCGGATATTTATGGAGCTTTGGCAGTTATAGACCGCGATGGTTGTCCTCAGGTATTTTTTTGGTTTGGGAGTTCAGATATGTGCTCTTTATATAATAGCTTAGGTGGTAACTTTTCCCCCCACATTATTGTTGCTGGTGGTCTATTAAGCTTTTATCATGAAGAAGACTAGTTGGATAGTTCCGAGATTATGATTGAGCTACGTTGTTTATGTTCAAATATGTTATAGGTATATGATTCGCCACACTTGAAGGTGTTGGTGGGCAAAAGAGTACGAAAACGCCTTGATGTGAAGTCGATAGTCAAGTTACTTCGAGCAGTTGATGCTCCAATAGGTATGCGAAATTGTCTCATTATCTCGTCTGTGCATATCGAGTTCTTCGCTTCATCACTTGTGGTCAATTGATTTTTGTGATTGTAATAGTGTCGGCCGTGCCATAGTTCGTAGAAAGATTATCTTGCTGAAAAAGAAAAAGACTTTCACCTCGTTTTCAGCCTAGTTATATTCATTTACGATTGAACTCCATGGGCCAAATATGGAATTAAAAGCCATGAATTCGTACCTCCTTATTCAAAAACTAAAAGGATGGTAATTTTATCAATTTTCATTCATATTTCTCTCAGGAACTACTGCATATGTGGAACAGTCGATTCCTTATCCTCAAGATGGTAAGCAGGTTAGACAATCAATTGACAGATGTTACTTTTCTCTTTCTTTTTATCAAATCAATTTTAACGATGGGCCTGCTTTTCATATATACGTTTCTAAATATCACCTTTGTTAGAAGTTTATTTAGCTTGCTTGAGTTTTTTGACAAATCTTTTCGGTAAAAAGGGATGGTGGAGTGGAGGATTTGGATATGGACTATGGATAGGGATCTTGGTTGCCTCGGGATATTCTGTTGTTCCAATTCCATCAGTGTCATGGAAGAGTGAGTTAAAACTCGCTGGGAGTCGCTCAAGTAAGGTTTGTATGATCTTTACAGAATATTGCCCGCTTTTCTATCTCCAATTGTATAAAAAGAAACTGCATTTGTTCTTCGTTTGATTAAACATCGATAACTTGTAATTTTCTTGACAGGACGATAGCAGAGAGCTAGCCTCAACTCTGTTTCCTTCAATTGGCCCAATGTTGAAAAGGAAGAAAGATCACGGTGGGTATTCTTTTATAATTCAATTCGCCATTACATTTTCGTTAAGCATCTCTGTATAAATTTGCTATACATGAGTTATTCAGGTCGTGCCGAAGCTCTACTCATTGCTGCGTACGGCAGAGGATTTAAGGTAAGCGCCAACTCTTCATCTACGTTGGGAAATTTGACACCTCAAACCCATACTATCGATGCAACATAACCTTACGAGCCAAAGACTATCGAAGAGTTGATGCTTACTTTAGGAGCTATTTATTACCACACATAGTGATTCTGGTGTTTGTATATTCCTCGGTTCAGAAGATTATAAGGGGCCTTATCTCTTGCTGACATTTCGGCTCGTGAAAAAAATCGCATCTTTTTGTATCATATCGAAAACAATCGTAGGTTTCTTCTGACTCTTTCCTCTAATGAATTCTTATGTGTTATTGAATGTGTTTGCCCACAGCGGCCAAACAAAAAATGTGCTATTGCAAATTGCTGTGCCTAAACAGAAGACGTGCTTATCATTATCAGAAAAGGAATAAACGCTAATCTCTGTGTTTGTTGAGTTCAAAGTATTGCTTTGTAAGATTTATTTGCTTAAATAGCGATATAAATGCCAACGACAACTTGGGTAATTTCAGAAAGATAAATAATAAACGTTCTAAGTTATTATAATCCATGTATTGGAACAACCGTGATTCTGGCCGGGGCTGCTACTCTGTAGTCGTCCCATGATGTTTGATGTTTCTCGCCATGTCTACACTCTACAAAAACCTTCGCACCCTCGACTCTCCTCAACCCTCTCGTCGCCGTCCAACATTCTCCACCACCTCCGCAGAACCTCTCCGCTGCCGTTCTCCGCCGTGGAGCAGTGCCACGGCGCCGCCGTCACCTGCGG
The DNA here is from genome assembly GCA_027422505.1 of Craterostigma plantagineum. Lineage (NCBI taxonomy): Eukaryota > Viridiplantae > Streptophyta > Magnoliopsida > Lamiales > Linderniaceae > Craterostigma > Craterostigma plantagineum. The sequence continues at coordinate 13,872 of JAPQWV010002914.1, read as the reverse complement.
TTTCTTGCCCTCCTCCGTCTCCATATCCGCCGCGCTGATCCTCTCCTACTCCACTCATTTCCCCAGCGCCGTCAACACCACGAAGACACTGACCACCATCTTCGCTCAGTCCAAGCCCTTCTCCAAGAAAACTCCCTTCCTACACAACACACTCATAAGAGCCTGCGCTATCGTCGGCAACGGAGATCGCCATAGCTGCGCTGCTCTTGAGCTCGGAATTCGGGCGTACAATGGGTTGCTGAAAGAGGCCCCTTTGGGCCAGACGATTACACTTTTCCGTTTGTGTTGAAGCTCTGCGCGGACTATGGCCTCGTACCGAAGGGACTTGAGGTTCATGGGAGGCTGTTCAAGGCTGGTTTTGACACCGACGTGTTCGTCTGCAACACCCTCTTGCTGTACTATGGGAGCGTCGGGGATTTCTGCGATGCTCGAAAGGTGTTCGGCGAAATGCCTGAGAGAGATTTGGTCTCGTGGAATACGGTATTGCGGATTTTCTCCGACAACGAGAGGTGGAAAGAAGTCTTTGAGGCATTCAAGGGCTTGATTGAATCGGGTTTCAAAGCCAACGCTGTAAGCATCGTTAGCCTGCTTCCTGCTTGTGGGGAGGTCGAGGATGGGATTTTCATGGCACGTTTGGCCCATTGCTTTACATTGAAAGTTGGGTTAGAACAGGAGATTAAGATAGGAAATTCGTTGGTAGACGCTTATGGTAAATGCAATGATTTAGTGGATATGAAACACGTGTTCAGCGAAATGGAACAGAAGAACGATGTTTCTTGGAATTCACTCATCGGAGCTTTCTCACGTTTGGGATTGAACCAAGACGCATTGGATTCTTTCCGAGCTATGATCGTCGAGGCCATAGGATTGAGTACGGTGACCATTGCTACCATGTTGCCCGTAATAGCAGAGCTTAACTCATTTGATTTGGGAAGGGAAGTTCATGGCTATGCTATGAAGATGAATCTCCATACAGATATCTTCGTAGCCAATGCATTGATGGATATGTATGGGAAATGGGGTTACTTCGACGAAGCCTTACAAGTGTTTCACAAAACGCCAAGGAGAAACATTGTGTCGTGGAATACGATGATAGGCAACTTCGCTCAACACGGCCTAAATTCAGAAGCCATGGAGCTCGTCAGAGAAATGCAGGCTCACGGCGAAACCCCTAATTCTGTCACTATGACTAACCTCCTTCCAGCCTGCGCAAGGTTGGCTTATATACTCCATGGAATGGAGATACATTCGAGGTGTATAAGAAATGGGTCAGCTTGCGATTTATTCGTCTCTAACGCATTAGCAGACGTATACTCAAAATGCGGCCGCTTGGATCTCTCCGAGGCTGTAATAAACGCATCTGCGAAAGATACGGTTTCGTACAACATACTGATAAACGGCTATTCCCAGACGATCGAAAGCCAAAACTCCATTCGTTTGTTTGCAGAAATGGAAGCAAATGGGCTTCAGCACGACACCATATCCTACGTGGGAGCTCTATCTGCATGCACGAACACCTCAGCGATGAAAGAAGGAAAGCAAATTCACGCCCGAGCGACTAAAAAACAGTTCCACGAGCATCTATTCGTCGCAAACTCCCTTCTGGACATGTACACCAAATTTGGACGTGTCGACGTCGCCAAGAAGATCTTCGATCGAATTCCTAATAGGGATACGGCGTCGTGGAACACGATGATCTTGGGGCATGGAATGCTCGGGGATTTTGCCTCTGCGGTCGACCTCTTCGAAGCCATGAAAGAAGATGGCAAAGTTAGGTACGACTCTGTTTCTTACATAGCTGTGCTGTCTGCTTGCAGCCACGGTGGGCTAGTTGAGAAGGGGAAATGGTACTTCAACGACATGTTGGCTCGTAACTTAGAACCTTCTGAGATGCATTACGCTTGCATGGTCGATCTTCTTGGCCGGTCTGGGCTTATGAATGAGGCGATCGAGATGATCGATGGTTTGAAGGTTAGGCCAGGGGTTAATATATGGGGTGCTTTGCTCGGGGCAGCTAGGTTACAGGGAAACATGGAATTGGGGCTTTGGGCAGCTGAGAATCTTCTAGAACTGAAACCCGATAATCCGGGTACTATGTTCTGGTTTCTAACATGTACGCCGAGGTTGGGAAGTGGGGAGAAGCTGATAGGGTTAGGAAACTGATGGATTTTAGGAGGGTGAAGAAGAATCCTGGGTGTAGTTGGGTTGAGGTTGGAGATGAAGTTCGTGGCTTTGTTGTTGGGGAAAGATTTGATCCTTATTTGTGGGATGCGAAGACATTTAAGTAGGTGGTTATGTATTTGATGTTTGAGTAAAATGTCATTACAAACCAATAGAATATATAAATGCACTTATGGATAAATATATATCCATACTTGTATGTAATTGAAATGAGGGAGACAAATCAGTATTTTTCATATGAGATACTATATAATTCAGAAACAATTTAAATTATGATATGTATATATATATATATATGTATGTATGTATGTGGGTGATATGATCTTAGAGACAACGGATATAAGAGATCTCCACTCGTACTCCAAAATCTCAAAAAAGGGTAAAATTCTCCAACAGACACATAAAAATAACGCAAGATGCGATTTTGACTTTCTCTTTATGGTTAAATCTCATATTTGCGTTAGAACGCAAATGATTGGTTGAATGTTTTATTGCAAAAAAATAAAATCCTTTTTTTTTATTGTGTTAGAACTTGAAATTCTGAACATCGCAGGAAACGCAGATGGAAGTTAATTCATGGAGCTACCGTGAGAACTCTGAGCGATTCTTTGATATCAACGGGCGGTTCTTCTTCTTCTTCTTCTTCTTCTTCTTCTTCTTCTTCACCTCATCTATGTTAGAATCTCGGTGATTTTATGTTACCAGCCAGGAATTCCCTGTACATGAATCCTTAACGAAATCAAGGTACCGATTGCTACTGAAAGGTGGATGCCAATTTCTCCTCTGCCTCACACTGATAACGGGAGTAAAAGATGACGACGAGGCACAAAGATGGGGACAAGGAGAATAAAGAAAAGCTTAGTTTAAAGGTGCATCCATGCGTAACTTCAAAGAATTGGAATATTTTTATGCCTGACTAGAGGATTCTTTCCTCACTTCCGCTGAATAATATAATTTGTCTTCTAAATCTGTGTACCTATAATGCTTAAAAAATGATTTCCGTTGTGTCTGTCGGTACTCTGTATACTTTTGTCCTTAAATTCAAGCCTAGCTGTGGTCATCAACTTAAAAATTATATTTTCTCAATTTTAAAAAGTCTGGTGGTCTAACTTGTAAAAATTATAAATTATATGGGTAATATTAACAAATTTTGAAGAGAATTATTACAGAAATGTCTTAGTTTGAGAATTGGTTGTCGGTTGGAGATGATACTGATTTTGAGTATGAAAATGAGTTGAGTTTGAGAATGACGTTGGAGATGGTTAAGTGGACTTGGTCTAATGAACTACTTCAGTTTCTTGAACAAACAAACAAGGCGAAAAAACTCGTAAGATCAAATCTTGAAGAGAAAAAAAAACCCCAGAAACAGTCCACCCAAATTATGTATTCATCTCATCATCATCTATAAATAACCCAACCCACACACCCAGAAAGCGAATCGTTGTTTTACATACAGTACCATCATCATTCATCGTCCATAATAAAGTCAATCAATCACCAATATGTATTATTTCAGCCATATCTTGCTTTGGCATCAGCAGCTATTGATGCAAATCATCAAACACACATCATCAGCAGCAGAATGTATATTTCAGCCCTTCAACGGCACTCAAATGCCACCACCTCAGCAGCAGCAGTATCAGAATGTACATTCTGCATCATACCTCGTCGTTATAATGCCCCCCACCGCGTCAGCAGCAGCAGCAGCAGTCATCAGAATGTATATTGCACCGGCGGCCAGCAGCGGCGGCGCGCAATGCAGACGGCGCCGGAGGGTCTCCTCTTGAAGCGCTGCGCCGCATGTGGGGTGAATATTAAGTGGGACGGCGAATTGATGGAGCACACGGTTCAGCACGAGGAGTTCAGAGAACCTAGGACGGACTACTTTCAGTGCAATCACTGCGGCGCGTGCTTTGCAAACCATGAAGATCTGATGAAGCATGAGCAGCACCTTTATTACAGTCCTTGGGGCGTGTGCAGCACATCTTTCCCCCAACGTACGATACCCTTGCGCCCTGGGGTTTTTGCCTGCGCTTACTGCAATGGAATCTTTGCCAAACCTCATCAGTTGTCCAGGCATATGGTTCTCCATACCTTCCTCTGCTCGCATCCTTTTTAATACCGCTCTTATTTAATTGGTTCGTCCGTTTCTTCGTTTTTAACCAAAAAAAATGCAGCTTTCTGATTGATTAATTACTTAGTCGTCGTCTCCTCCTCTTTTTTCTCTCATTTCCACTACGCACTCTGCGACGAGTTCGAGAATGAACCACAACTTCTTCAGCAGTTAAACATTATCGATTATATTTCACTAGTCTTTTTCTAGTGGCCCACGGGGCCCGCCCCGCAAAAGCCCACAGCCCGCACGTGCTTACCTGCCCAAACCCGCTTTCTGGCGGGCCTAAAAATTTACGGCCTACCCCCGCCACTTTGGCGGGGCGGGACGGGCGAGTCCGCGGACCGTGTGCCTGTTTGAATGTCTACTGAGAACTAATCATTAAAAAACCGATTAAATCAACACAAAATAAATTAATGGGTATAAATAATTTGTATGTTTGGTTAGCGGATTTAAATAAACACATGTGATGGGGTGTGTTTATTTAAACCCGTCTGCACAGGTTTTGAGTGATGTATATAAACCCATGGTTTAGATATACCTGCCAAACAAACACTATAAGATATCATAAACCCATCTTTAAAATACTTAAACCCTCCAACCAAACAAGCACTTAATTATATATGGGGTTGATTTCCCAACTAGCGAACCCGTGGGGACTGAAAATAGATCGGATTGATTAACCGATATGAAGAAAGTATGGGTTTGTTACACGACAAAATATTGAATATATATCGGGGACTGAAATAAGACTAAAAAATATGGATTTGGTTTAAGTCTCAAATTAGTATGCATAAATAATGCCGTAAACAAAGCGAATAAACCCCCCAAAAATAGTTGAACAAAATAGAAGTGAAAAAAGAACCAGTACCCAAATATATTTCTTCTGCTATAAATTAATAACCAATACCAGCACAACCCATAGGCTCCTTTCAGTCACTTTACCATCGTCATGCCACCGTCGCCGCCTCAACCGCCCGAGTACCACAATACATGCAGCATCAAGAGCCTGAATATCACTGCTTCATCTGCGGCGTATGTAAGATTACTCTGATCAGCCACGGCGATTTCATGGATCACATGGTGAATCACGAGGAGTTTCGCGAAACTCATGGGCTCGACTATTTCAACAGCATTTGTGCTTTGTCGTGCGTGCGTTGCGGAGTATCAAGATACGATTGGGCAGGAATACAATCCTCTTTGTGTTAGTGATAATTATTATAATTCTAGGCGGTCTTGGTCTTCAGTGCAATTACTCTTACCCCGCCCGTAGAGAACCCTTGCCGCCTGGGGCTTTTCCGTGCGCCTACTGCAATGGAGTTTTCGTCGATTATGTATATTTTTCTAGGCATATGATGATCGTACATCACATGGATAATATTAGTACTTCCACTGCTTCTCGGATGTGATGAATCAAGTGTGTGTCTCTCTGTGAACGTGCATTTGGTTTTGTCTTCGTCTGAATAAAACGATAGTTAAATGCCCTCCATTTTCTGAATCGCTCGTTCTTGTTTTGTTTTAGGGTTTCCGATGAAGGAAACCCCTGTCGTAGCTCCTATTCGTTTTATTTAATTGCGGTATAACAAATAAAATGGCTTACGATGTATTTAGTCTTCGATGCGCTGCTCCTTTTTGCGAGCAAACACTGCCCTGGAATTTCAGAAATGATTTTGTGGAAAGGCATATCCTGGATTGTCATAGGTACCTTTTTCCTCAGGTCTGAAGTACTATAGTTTGAGTTCTTGAACGTTTCTGATGAATGGAGGGTGAATCATTTTCATCATATTGTTTCTTTCTAGGGTTTTAACAATTCGTGTTTTTGAGCGAGCGTTTTTCGGAGTTTGGAGTCATGTTAGTTCTTGTTTGTTTTTAGGGTTTTCTGGGAGAAAACTATGTATTGAGGACCACGTTGCTTCTATGGTATAATGAACAAAATGACTTCGATAGCCTTTTCTTCTTAAGTACTTTCTTTTTCTTTCTGTAACTGATGCCAACCACATACCGTGATGAGATCAAAATTGAGAATAATTCGCCAGATTAACAATGTTTTAAAGCGCATAATGCGTAGTGCATCGCGTCTTGTGGGTGAGTCAATTATCAGAAATGTTTCTATCATTTGCAGTTCTCATCTTCGATTTGTTTTCCTTTTCCCCAACTTGAGTTGATATCAGGTTGGATTTGATATATGTCATTACAAAATAATGGATATATATAATATAAATGCATACATGGATGTTCCGATTTTAAAACGGGTTAAGTTTAAATATATATGGGGTTGATTCCCCATCTAGCGAACCCGTGGGGACTGATAATAGATCGGAATGATTAACCCATATGAGAAAAGTATGTGGTCGTTCCACCACAAATATTGAATATATCGGGGACTGAAATAAGACTAAAAAAATAAGCACTTCGTTTAAGTCTCAAATTACTATCTATTCAATTTTATTAATCCTCAGGGTAATAATAAACTGTCAATGTTTGGTATGTCAATTCAAATTAATTAAAAAATAATTAAAAATAATATAAATCTACCAACTACATTTTTATTGTATATTTCAGTTTTACCCCCTTTGTTTTATTATACATTTATATTGCATAGCACACGCATTTTAGTGTGTAAAAATACTTGTATACATATATCGCGCCGTAAACAAAGCGAAATAAATGGTAAGATCAAATCTTAAAAATCCCCCCCAAAAATAGTTGAACGGAATAAAAGGAAAAAAAAGAACCCGTAGACCCTAAAATATATTTCATCTGCCATAAATTAATACCTCATACCAGCAAAACCCATAGGCTCCTTGGTCATTTTGCCATCATGCCACCGTCGGCACTTCAACCACCGCCGCCTGAGGCTCCTCTGGTGCCGCTGCAGTTACCCCTGGAAGTATACGTAAAAAATTTTAAGCACATCATCAATAACAAATAAATTCAACTCCATCAACGTCAACAATAAAAAATTCAACACCATAAAAAAATAAGTTAAAAAAATAAACATATCTTTTTCTTTCATTAGGTGGGCTTAGTTTTATGTTTGAATTTTATCTTAATAGCTAATAGTGGGTTAGTTTTTACATGAATTATTTTTCTATGTCGGGTACCCGATCGAGTAAATCGGGTAGGATATTGCTACCCGATACCTGACCCGAACTTCATAGTCGGGTACTTCTGATCGGGAAAAAACCCGACCCTAGTGGTAACATGGTATGGGTAATCAATTATATAAAGGCATCCAAATAATAGTTCAATTTATCGAAGACCACAAATAAAATTTAGGGGTCTTCAAAACAAGTTATCTGATTTCTGTTGAACGCTAAGATCAACAAGTTGCAAAAAAATTGCGATTGAGTCATATATAAACTTGCATAATTATGGGTTAATTCGGAAATAGTTAAAAATATAGGGACTAAAAAGTCAAAGAATGAGCTTATTCAAGTACTTGACTTTTGTGGGTTCATCGCAGTTGCAGAAGCCCGCCGTCGTTAGCTAAGTGAATAACCAAAGAAAACCGCCCAAAGATTTGACTTCATCTATAAATAATCCACTCGCCCACGCACTTACTCAATTACTTGCTCACTCAATCCATAAATCTCCGTCTACCATTTTACTCAGCATCGTCGTCGTCCTCTGCCATCATGCCACCGTCACGTCAACAAAATCCGCAACAAACGACGGCTCCCACTCGCCCACCTCCGCCACAGCCGCCCACACCCCACCCACAATTCCGACCTTCGTCCCACCTGCGATGGCAGTCTCCCTCTCCTTGTCTGCTTGCGTACAAGCGCATCCAATGTGACGTATGTGGCATGATTCTAAGCAACGAGAAGATTTGATGCTGCACATGACGGTTCACAAGGACCGTTTCGCTAAGTACTAGGGGTGAGCAAAACCGGATATCCGATTTTCGGATATCAAAAAATGATCCGCATACGGTTCGGTTTTAATCGGATATTCGAAAATCGGATATCCGCTTTATTCGGATATTTTGATCGGATATTTACATCAGGTTTTTAAATTTATTTTTTCTTTCTTTTCAAAATCATTTTTTTTATTTCTTACAAAAATATATTTTTCATATAAAAATTTCTAGACATAGTAATTAATACATGATTCGAAATTACATGATAAATAATAAACACATTACCTCAAATTCACATTAATTTTTAACTTGCATCTCGATGTTTTTGTTGTTTTATTTACAAAGGTTTTTGCAATAATAAAATAATATAAATATAAATATTTCTACTTTGAGGACTTTTTGCCCTTTTTACCTTTATTTTTATTTTGGGCTATTTTTTAAATATAAAACCGTTATACCGGATATCCGAATTTTTAACCAAATCATATTCATATCCGGTCCGGTTTTTAAAACCGGGTATCCATTTTTCGTGTTTGGAAAACCGGATTTCATCCGATTTTTGGATTTTTTTGCTCAGCCATACTAATTACCATGATGGTGCGGTTATTGCGGCGCGTGCTTTGCTTCTGTTCAGGATCTGGCGATTCATGACCACTATTGCGAACGCAATCCATTCTTTCAGTGCGGGCCGTATTTCCCCTACCATACAATGCCTGTGCTTCGTGGGACTTTCCTTGCCCCGATTGCCCTGGGATTTTCTCGAGCTTGGGGTACTTGTATGACCATAGGGGCTCATCAAGGGGATCTTTATCCTGCTACTCCTCGGAGTCGGATCTGATATCGATGATGAGTGCTGATATGATTCTGAGAGCTGATGATTGAAGATTGTAGCTACTAATGGCTTCTTTACAATCGATTGAAGTAATGATCGTGCTTTGGAAGACTGGGTATTACTTTGTACTGTGTTCTTGATCATTTCTCATGAGTGGCGTGTTTCCTTTTCTTGTTCTTGGGTTTCTGTTTTTAGGGTTTTCTGATGAGTAAAAATTCTGTCTTGACGACTGTAATGCTTGATGGTATAAATAAAGATGACTTTTCGATTAGTTTTTCGCTACTCTCTCTCTCTCTCTTTTTCTTCTTTCTTTTCATCAGATTGAAAACATCATCGGCCGGATTATCGGGCAACATGGGTCGGATTCCATGGGTCTGCGGTCTAGGTTGGTATGGGTCATGGCAGCATTCTAAAAATAAACATTTGGTCATGATGGACAAGTCATTATTAACTTCAAGTATAGCCATCATCTCTGTAGTTCTTACAATGGCAAAGCACGTCCAAGTAAAGCTGTCTTCTCTTTTTCCAACCTTTATTTTCTTAATAATTCGAAGAAGACGAAAAACAATCTTAACATAAAAAGTTTACCGATGAGAAAATGAGCTCTGCGCGTGAGTCGTCTGCGGATTCTCTTAATCAAATATAGCGGGACTAGTAATAATAATAATAATAATAATAATAATATAATAATAATAATAATAATAATAATAATTAATAATAATAATAATAATAGTAGTAGTAGTACTTGGCTCAATCATTACTGACGTCTTTCTTCGTAATCATAAATCGATTGAAGTCTTAGATTTCTTTTTTAGACGATAGAGTGTGAATCGTGTTCTTGAGGAATGGCTTAATCTTTTCATGTGTCCTTGCTTTATTTTAGGATTTCCTGAAGAAAAACTCTGTATTATTGCTTTTATGTGACATAATTGAAAAAATATCTACGATAAGGCTCCTTTTCTTGCCCGTTCTGTAAATTATTGCATGCTACAAGTAATTTGTTCCACCAAAAGAGACAAATTAATCGGTACTTATCACCGGCGCCGACTTTTCCTTTCTCTGAAAACAACATTTCCATTCCAATGGGATCGACTAAAGATATCGTATTCCATTTCAGTGTTCTATTTTAGTTTATTTTTTTTTTTTCGGAACGATTTCATCCCATTGTTAGATGGGCTTCACATGTGATGGGGTGTGTTATTTGACCCGTCTGCATGGGTTTAGAGTGATATAACCATGGTTTAGATAAACGTGCCAACCAAGCACTATAAGATATCATAAACCATCTTTAAAATGCTTAAACCCTCCAACCAAACAAGCACTTAATTATATATGGGGTTGATTCCCCATCTAGCGAAACCGTGGGGACTGAAAAAAGATCGGATTGATTAACCGATATGAAGAAAGTATGGGTTTGTTACACGACAAAATATTGAATATATATCGGGACTGAAATAAACTAAAAAATATGGATTTGGTTTAAGTCTCAATTAGTATGCATAAATAACGCCGTAAACAAAGCGAATAAACCCCCAAAAATAGTTGAACAGAATAGAAGTGAAAAAAGAACCAGTACCCAATATATTTCTTCTGCTATAAATTAATAACCCAATACCAGCACAACCCCAATAGGCTCCTTTCAGTCACTTTACCATCGTCATGCCACCGTCGCCGCCTCAACCGCCCGAGTACACAATACATTCAGCATCAAGAGCCTGAATATCGCCGCTTCATCTGCGGCGTATGTAAGATTACTATGATCAGCCATGGCATTTCATGGATCACATGGTGAATCACGAGGAGTTTCGGGAAACTCATGGGCTCGACTATTCAACAGCATTTGTGCTTGTCGTGCGTGCGTTGCGGAGTATCGAGATACGACTGGCAGGAATACAATCCTCTTTATGTAATGATAATTATTATAATCTTGGCGTGGTCTTGGTCTTCAGTGCAGTACTCTTACCCCGCCCGTAGAGAACCCTTGCCGCCTGGGGCATTTCCGTGCGCCTATTGCAATGGAGTTTTTCGTCGATTATGTATATTTTTCCTGGCATATGATGATCGTTCATCGCATGGATAATATAAGTACTTCCACTACTCGGATGTGATGAATCAAGTGGTGTCTCTCTGTGAACGTGCATTTGGTTTTGTCTTCGTCTGAATAAAACGATAGTTAAAAGCCTCCATTTTCTAAATCGCTCGTTCTTGTTTTGTTTTAGGGTTTTCCGATGAAGGAACTCCTGTCGTATTCCTATTCGTTTTATTTAATTGCGGTTTAACAAATAAAATGGCTTACGATGTATTTAGTCTTCGATGCGCTGCTCCTTTATTTTTTCTGGCCCGTTCTATAAATTATTGTAGTATATGCCACAAATATTTTGTTACCGATAAAAAGACAAGTCAATCAGTGCTTAATCGATTCTGCTTTCAGATGGTATATGATTGAGATAGTAGATCAAACAAGCGATCATGTCTTTCCTTGATCAAAGAAATCTGCTGGGTCCATATAGTAAGAGTCGGATCTAAGATCGGGTCCTGGGCCTCTAGATATAATATGATATATTTATATTGAATTAATACACAAATAAATTATGGAGAACTCATATATAATAAAACAATATCAATTAATGCCACTCCTACTGCTCAAAAGATCTATTATCCAGAAATATTAACAGGATATTTCATGTGTAAATCTGTTAATCTTCCTTTTATGATATGCATGGCTGTGTGGAAACCTCTGCTACATTAATGGATAAAATAATTAGTATATTAGGCACACTCGAATGCGTGTGCCGCAATATATAAATGTAGATTGTTTTATTTAGAAAGTTGGTACTTAATATATGGATTATAATTAACTTTAAAAGGACGGTAAATATAAAATATTATAAATATAATTAAATAAAATCAAAAATAAAAATGACCAATTATAAATTATGTAAGTATCTTATAGATAAAATTACCCTTAATTGAGCATTTATACATAAATATCCTTATTCATATTTTAAATTATATAATTAGATTATTTAAATCTTACAATAATATATTAATAATAAATAATTATATTGAATAACTATACGAAAAACTTACTAATTCTAATTAAAATAGTAATCATTATTATGTAAATATTATGTATATCATCCACATAATTTATGTAATATTCGTACGGTTATGCAATATCACCCCACGCATCACTGTGATTAGACAAACACAATATTCTAATATCACATTGATATACAAAATGAATATCACCCAAAACAAAAACAGTAACGATATATCACCTTGATCCACATCATGGTGATATTCACATTACGGTGATGTGAGTATCACGTTGATGTTGGATCACTTGAAACAAACACCCCCATATAGAGGAATTTTATGGTGCGCACATTATGTGAGCACCTTATGTGGGCACCTGTTGATGGTGCCAATTCGTGTCATTTCAATATTCCAGATCGACATCTAAGGTTATGTCATCTTATTAACACCTTATAGGTGTAATAATCGACATTTCGATGCTGATGTAGCAAATTAAGCCTTACATAATTGTTACATGTCAATGAAATATATCGCGTCAATATGTTACATCAGCATCCGAAATGTCGATTAGTGGCACCTACAAGCAAACAAGAACATGAGAAATAAGATTTGACCCATTCAGAAACCTCAAGCACAAACTATTCTCTCTGCTGTACAGAAAACATTGAAGACTTCAATGGCATTTATTATAAGTACACCAAACTATTGCAACCCTTGGTCTAATCATCATAGATCTATTTATTTGTAAGGGCAGTCATCGGTCACCATGAAGGAAATGGACACAAAGATGCCTTGAAGTCGTCCTCAAATGGCTATCGAGATCTTGAAAGTTCTCAAATTCCCGGTGCAGATGGGAACATCCGTAAATCAGAGGTGGAGCAGTATTGTACGGTCACAAAGTTGCACTAAATAACCGTGCATCGCCACGTTCTGGTTTCCTAACGAAGCACAGCACCAATACATCTGACGAGGTGGGCACCATCCGTGTCGATTAATGGAGAGGGCGATTAAGGTTAGCAATGGATATGAGAGAGCTTACTGAGGTGTTGGCGATGCTGGGAATCGAAAAAAGCAAAATATTGATAGATTTTTTTTATGGTGCTCACGGTAGGTGGGCGTATGAAATCTCATATTTATGGAGAGATATTTCAAATGGTTTTCAAATGAATGTAGATAAAATATAAGATTAGTATTTTCATATGGGTGTCATAAGAGAAGACACGCGTTGATTAGGTGGACTTGGTCTTATATCAGTTTGTTTGAAGCCGTAAACAAAGTGCATGCTGGACATTTATTATGGGCTTTGTTTTTAAAAAAATATTGGCATAGTTAAAAAATTATTGGCATAAATGCGCACGCCCCCTTACAACTAGGCATGGGCTGACCCTGTTGATTAGGGAACAATTGAAAATATAGGGGGTGACATAACAATTATGTTGACTTTTATTGACTATCAATTCATATATGTCTTAATTCGAATGGGTTAATACGTAAATAATTTACAATATGAGGGTCAATCATAAAATGGATACCTAAAGTGGCTGTTTGAACGACTTATCAGTTCGAGGTACATTGCAATTGAAGCCGTCGACGAAGTGATATAAAACCGTCAGATTCCGTCTATAAATAAACCCAATACCAATCAAATCACTTCTATCACTTGCCACTTGTTCAGCACCACCAAACGCCGTTGATTCCTCCCATTCATCCACCGCTGACGGTGCAGCTTCCATACTTCCATTCCATCATAACTGCTGCCGCATCCCACTCTTCCACCACCATACCTACAGATGCCTCCCGCTCGCCCACCACCGCTGAATCGGAATCCTGCACCTGCACCACTGC
>JAPQWV010002913.1:0-48520 GCA_027422505.1 Craterostigma plantagineum | reverse complement strand
CCTCCGCCGCCGCCGCCGCTGCTGTGGGTATGGCATTTCCGTGCCCCATCTGCTCGGTCTTTTTCGAGAGTTTGTTTCACGTGTATACGCATATGATGGCTGCTCATCATCAAGAGGTTCGTGATCGTAATCCTCGCCTCGGATTTAGGAGGATAAGGACCGACCCGACCCGACTCTTGTTCAGCTGCCTTCGTAATGAGTCGATTGAACGTTTCTTTTTTAGTGAGTGGCGTAACCACTTTCCACGTTCTTGTTTGTGTTTAGGGTTTTCTAATGAAGATAAACTCATGTCTGGCGATTGCCTTTATATGGTATGAAAATGAATAAAAATGGCTTGTGAGGTCTGAATTAAAGTCTTCGTGTTTGTTGTCTACTGTGTTTCTTTCTTTTTCGTAAATGATGCGGGTTCCATGCGGGTCGGATACATGGGTCTGGGCCTGGGCGGATCGTTTAATGCGTCGAAAATGGGAACATTTTGTCGTAGTGGACAAAATAATTGAAGAGATTCTGTAAGTTTGGGCCGAAATCAAAATCGTGGGCATCGACCACTGTGTTTCTTTATGTTTATTGCCATCATTATATATGCTTTTTATTCGCATTATGTATATATTTACCAATGTTAGAATTAATTACTCCGAGGAAAAGATACGTTGTGGAACTTAAAAGGAGGGAATAAATGGAAACGTAAAAAAGGTTAATAACCCATCCAACGGTAAAAATTTCCTCCATGGCTCCACTATTCTCTTTCTAACGGCTAGTTAAAAACTTCGAACTTGAAAAAAAAAAATGCCCGTTAACACCAAAGAGGCGCGTTTCGTCTATTTACATCCCTCATTGACGCTTACGAAGCTCTTCGCATCATTTCCTTTATCCTCATGAAAATCATCATATCATAATCAGAGACGAGAAGCGAGCCCACATAATAGCGAGTGCAATTTTATAAAATACTCCCATATAAAGCGATTGAGACGTTTATAGGTTTGTCTCTGCCATTATCTCTCTCGCAAGGTGGCGACTCAAAATTTTCAAAAGAAGAAGGCGGGAGACGCGCAACAACGTCGTCTCCAAGTGATCTTATCCTCTCTTTGGTCTAGTTTTGAAGGAGTATTTGCTGGTTTATTAGAAACCCATCCAAGAAGAAGAAGAAGAAGAAGAAGGCAAGAATCTGATTCAGACATGGCTTCTAGAGAGCTGCAGTCGCAGATCAACCTAAAGGTAGTAATATAAATCTTCTAAAAAAACGTATCTTTTTAGTCTTTGCTGTGAGAACTGATGATTCGTGAAGAGAAAAATGGTGGGATTTAGTTACTACTAACAGAATTGAAATCGATTGTGTTGTGAACAATGTGTTTAACGTGGTTCAGATCTTTGTTTGATCCTACATCCACGATCGAAATTGCAATCTTTTATTTATCAGCCCAGATTACAAGATCAAGAAGTCAATCACTGATCTTCTTGCTACGAAGAACACTGCAAAATCTACAGTGAATTGAAAAGATGAAAAAGATGAAAAAGACTCTCTTAGTCACGCTATCTGCACTACTCTGATTTTATATGTAAACTCCCGCCAACTTGCTTCTGTGTAGACTAAAAGAAATGCTGGCTCTAGCAACGATTCTGTTAGTGAAAGCGTCCAATTATGCATAACGCGCCAATATTAAAACGCACTTTGTATTTTTGAACTCCTCAGCTTAGTAAATGCTTCTTCAGCTCGAACTCTCTGTTCCATTCCTTTGATCATCTAAATCCTTTTGCTGTTGAACTTCCAATAGCCCCCCGCAAGATGGACTGTATAAGTTGATCACAGACATCTTGAGTAGGAGTCCGCGTAACAGAGGAGCTGATAATGCCTTGTGTGAACACATCTGCCAATGGTTTTCAGACCGGACTGATAAGAGATTAACTTCGCCATTGCTAAGTGATGTCGAATGAAATGACAGTCTATTTCTATGTGTTTTGATCGCTCGTGGAACTTGGGATTTAGTGCCAACTTGACTGCCGATTGATTGTCACAGAAAATGACTGGTTTTTGCTCCAAAACTATGTTCAGCTCACTCAGTAAATTCTTTATCCACAGCACCTCTGCAACTACAGCTGCCAATGCTCTATACTCTGCTTCGGTAGAAAGAACGTGAGATTGTTGTTTGCTTCTTTGCCTTCCAGGTTACCAAGGAATTTCCCAGAAACGTGCAATAACCTGTGACAGATTTTCGTGTGTCCTTACATGATGCCCAGTCCGCATCTGAGAAGGCTCTGAGCTGAAAGTTTTTTGATCTGAGGACAGCAGAAATTCCCTGCCCAGGTGATCCTTTTAAGTATCTGAGCAGATGGTGCGCGGCTGTGAGGTGTGAGGTTCTTGGCATTGCAATGTATTGGCTGAGTTTATGCACTGTAAAGGCAATATCAGGTCTGGTAAAAACTAAATAGAGCAGTCTCCCCACGAGTCTTCTGTAGTGGAAGGGGTCTGACAGTAGCTCACCTTCATCTGCCGTAATGGTCTGACTTGGACTCATAGGAGTTCCAGTGGTTTAGCACCTGCATATCCAGTGTCTTCTAGTAATTGCATTGTGTATTGCTTCTGTGATAGGTATATTCCCTTGTCACTTCTCGCTACCTCAACTCCAAGGAAGTATTTAAGAACACCTAGATCCTTAATTCTGAAATATGAGCTGAGAAAGTCTTTAGCTTCCTTAATCAGTGTGGATAATGGACCTGCTAAAATTATGTCATCTACGTAGACTAGAAGTACCAGTAATTGATCTCCCTTTCCTTCAAGAACAATGTATGATCTGATGATTGGTTTGAGCAAACCCAAACTCCTTGACAGCATTGGTGAAGGTCTTGTTCCATTGCCGGGATGCTTGCTTCAATCCGTACAATGATTTTCGCAGCTTGCATACCATTTTATCATCCCCTGTTCTTTGAATAGCATTGTAGAATCCTTGTGGGAGATCCATGTATACTTCTTCATTCAACTCTCCATTAAGGAAAGCATTATTAACATCCAATTGCTCCACATTCCATTTCAGTTTCGCTGCCAAACAGAGGATAATCTTAATGGTGCTCGTTTTGCCACCGGAGCAAAAGTGTCTATGTAGTCTATTCCTTCCCTTTGATCATATCCCTTGGCAACTAATCTAGCTTTACTTCTCTACTTCCCAAGTGCATTGTGTTTGAGCCTATAGACCCATCTGCTCCCAATCGCCTTTTTGCCCTTAGGAAGTTTCATGATTGTCCAAGTGTTATTCTCTTCAAGTGCTTTCAGCTCTTCTTGCATGGCTTCCATCCACTTTGCTGATTGGGATGCCTGTGCAAAGGTCTTAGGCTCTTGGTTCATGGCAATGCTGTTGATCAGTCCTTGAAACTGTTCTGAGAATCTGTGAGGTGTGACCATTTCTGATATGGGGTACAGGGTCTTAGGTTGCATCAGATTGTTTGCAGTGGTAGTCTGCCAGATATGAGGGCCTTTTGGGCTGCCTCCCTGATCTAGTACTGGACAGAGGGGCTTCTTGCAGGCCTGCTGTCACTGGCTGATGACTGTCTTCCCTGTTTCCAGCATTGGTATTGTTCTGGGGACTCATCAGATCCGCAGTCTGCTCCTGCATAATCTCTGTCTCAATGGGTTGAGTGGCATCATCAGGCTCTTCATGAACTGTTTCTTGAATGGTGGTATTATATGAAGGCATGAATTCCTGTACTGTGAGAGATCTTGGCAGCACAAGCTGTGAGAAAGGGTCTTTCAGTGCTGCATCTGAGGCATGCTGCTCCTTGAATGGAAATGTGTCTTCCACAAACTTCACATCTGGAAATAAGATCCTCCCTGTTTTTAGCTCCATTACTTTGTATCCTTTACTCCATGTGGATATCCAAGGAAAACACACTCTTGTGCTCTTGGATCGAACTTCTTTCTATGACCTGCGAGTGTGGAACTAAAGCACAAGCAACCAAAAACTCGCAGCATATTATAATCAAAAGGTCTTTGATACAACATTTCATAAGGACTTCTACCATGCAAGACAACTGAGGGTGTTCTATTTATAAGATAAGTAGCCGTTAAGGTGCACTCAGACCAGAATTTAGCTGGCAAACCAGACTGGAAGTAAAGGGATCTTGCCACATTTAGTAAGTGCTGATGTTTCCTTTCCACAACCGAGTTCTGCTGTGGAGTTTCCACACAAGATAAATGGTGCTCAATTCCTTTACTTCTGTACAAGTCTGCCAAATTTAGCTCTCGTGCATTATCTGTTCTAATTGTCTTAAACTCTACACCCAAATTGGGTCTCAACATGAGCTAGAAAGTGAGGGAGAACTGTTTGTGCTTCAGATTTGTGTTGATCATAAATAACCAAGTAAACCTTGAAAAATCATCTACTAGAGTGACAAAGTATTGGTGTCCCATATGAGATGGTACATGAAATGGCCCCCAAATGTCGCAATGAATCAATCAAAAGAAGAGCACACAGCCTTGCTATCACTTGGAAAGGCATCTCTTTTCTGTTTTGCCAAAGGGCAGATTTTTACAAAAACTGCCAAGATCCTTTCTAGCATGCTTTAAAGAGTGTTTCAACATGTCTAACACCTTATTGGATGGATGCCCTAGCTATCATGCCAAAGACTAGCTGACATCTTATTTAAAAACACAGAAATATCAGAAACATTGTTTGTATTCTCTGATGATTCAAGGGGTGCTGTTCCCTGGATCATGTACAATCCTGCCACCATTTTACCCTTGCCAATCACTCTCCGTGAATGGTCCTGTATCAAGCAAAAATTAGGTGCAAAAAGAACTCTGCAACAGAGGTTAGCAACCAGTGAACTTACTGAAATTAAGTTGAAATGGAATTGAGGAACAAATAACACCTCTGTGAGTGTTATGTGCTGATTTAACCTATATGAGCCTGCTTGATTGACCTCTATAATGGTGTTATTAGGCAGTATTACCCTTGATTTATTGATTTGATGCAGGTCATGTAGCAATTTACATTACCAGTAACATGCATTGTTGCCCCGGAGTCTAATAGCCAGACATCAGTGCCTGTCAACTCTGGCAGATCGAAGGTTAGGCAAATACCTGTTCTTTTGTCCTGCTGGTGGTTGAATCCCTCGTTTTCTGTTGCTTGAGAAGTGCTTGACTGGCTAATCAGGGACCTAAGGCTGTCCATCTGGAGTGGTGTCAGCTGGAGATGAATGAGGGAGTTGCCATTGTGTGCTGCTGATTCTTGGTTGCTACCATGCTGTGCTTGCAATCTCTACAGCCGAGTGGTTTATCCTTGCTGATTTAAATCTGGTGCTTTGCCTAAAACCCGGAGGATAACCATGTATTTGATAACAGCTTTCCACAGTGTGCCCTCTCTTGTTACAATGTGTGCATAGTGGCCTCTGTGATTCTTCTTCTGCCCCGCGTAGCCCTTTCTTGCATGTTCTTGGTCCTTCCTTGCTGCCAGCATCGCCAAGCTGCTAATCTGATCATCATTGTTTCTGATGGGACCAAGAATCATTGATCTTTGCCTCTCCTCTTGAGCTAACAGAGAAAATGTTTTACTAATTGAAGGCAGAGGATCCATGGTGAGAATTTGGCCTCTGATCTGCGAGTATGAGTCGTTTAATCCCATCAAGAAAAACATCACATATTCTTCATCAAGTTGGGTCTTCATGAGCTTCATCCCTCCACAGCTACACTGACAAGTAGGCAGATAATTCGCCAACTCATCCCAAAGAGTTTTCAGTTTTGTATAGTAACTCGCAATGCTGCTGCTACCTGTGACAAGTTCATCAGTTCCTTCTTTAGCTGGAATATTCTCGGTTTATTGGTTTGCCCAAATCTTCCTGCAAGTCCAACCATACGTCCCTAGCAAGTGAACTGATAAAATACTTGCAGAAATCTCTTTAGTGATGAATTCAATATCCACGAAATGACAAATTATTATTTCTTTTCCAAGATGCCAACTTATCCTTTTCGGTAGCCGTGGTGGAACAAGGTCACCATTGACAAATCCTTCCTTATTTCGCCCCGTGAGTGCTATCAACATAGCTCTGCTCCACGTCCCATAATTGTCCCATTCAGCTGCTCGTGCACCAGAAATTGCCCTGAGGTATCACTCGCACTGAGAAAATAAGGGTCATTCGCCTGCTGTGGTGGAGCATAATTGGCTTGTGTCGGATCTGCTTCCATGATCTGATTCTGTGGAGATTGGTGGATTGAATCTGATTCTGATTCGCTTGAATTCGCAGTGGATTGAATCTGATTCTGATTTGCTTGAATTCGCGCAGCTAATGAGCAGAGAAATGCTCTGATACCATAACAGAAATTGAAATCGATTGTGTTGTGAACAATGTGTTTAACGTGGTTCAGATCTTGTTTGATCCTACATCCACGATCGAAATTGCAATCTTTTATTTATCAGCCCAGATTACAAGATCAAGAAGTCAATCACTGATCTCTCTGCTACGAAGAACACTGCAAAATCTACAGTGAATTGAAAAGATGAAAAAGATGAAAAAGACTCTCTTAGTCACGCTATCTGCACTACTCTGATTTATATGTAAACTCCCGCCAACTTGCTTCTGTTGTAGACTAAAAGAAATGCTGGCTCTAGCAACGATTCTGTAGTGAAAGCGTCCAATTATGCATAACGCGCCAATATTAAAACGCACTTTGTATTTTTGAACTCCTCAGCTTATAAATGCTTCTTCAGCTCGAACTCTCTGTTCCATTCCTTTGATCATCTAAATCCTTTTGCTGTTGAAACTTCCAATACTTACTATTTGCATTTTCTTGATTTCAGTAGTGGGGGAGGTAAGGCGAAGAATGTGCAAGCTGAAGGTCGAAATCGACGTGTTCTCAAAGACATTGAAATCTCGTCACTGTCCCAGTTCTTGAAGGAAAGCCACATAATCGCCCCATAACAAGGTATTAGTCTAACTCTTACACACAAAACACACACATAAGAAAACATAGGAGAGTTGCTTGACGAGCAACTGTTTCCTTGTCAGGAACTTGGTGCACAAATGCTAGCCAAGGGACAAGCAGCAGAAGCAGAGAAGAACAACTGCAAGGTATGTGTACCCTTCTCTGAATTTTTTCGGTTTCGATTTTCTGCAAATGGGACTCGCTAATTCAACGGTTTTGGGTGCATTTTCAGAAGGCATTGGCAGATAATGGTTTAGATAGAAAGGAACTTGCTGCAAAGACTAAGGGTGAAGCTGCTAATAGCCCCGATGGAAAAGCAAGTTATAGCATCGGGAAAAACGTTAGAGCAGCGTCGTCGAAGAAGAAGAAGAAGCCCAAGAAAACGTTAACCTCTACGATGACAGCACGGAGCAAGGTCTAAATATTTCAACTATCATCTTTCTTCGTTGCAATTTCGTGTGATAAATAAGTAAATATTCTCCTATTTCCTTAGGCTGTTTGTGGGCTTGGCAAGAAGCCAAAGGAGACAGCAGTTTTAAACATCGATGCTAACGACCGCGGACGATGAGTTGGCAGTCATAGAGTACGTCGAGGACATTTACAGATTCTATGAGTCCACTGAGGTTTTTTCTCGACTCTGTTTTCTAAAGAATATGTTCTTTCTCTACTGTGTTTTGTTGCTATTTATCTATTACACTGTTGCAATGTTTTAGGAGGATGGTAAGATAAACGATTACATGAGGACACAGCCAGAAATAAACTCCAAGATGAGGGCAATCCTCGTCGATTGGCTTATCGAAGTTCACAAGGAAATTCGAGCTTATGCCGAAAGCCTTTACCTTGCGATCAACATCGTTGATCGATTTCTGTCCATGACGACAGTCCGAGAAATGAGCTTCAGCTCGTCGGCATAAGCTCGATGCTGATAGCATGCAAGTACGAGGAAATCTGGCCGCCCGCTGTAAGAAAAAAAAATTAACGTTTAAAAAAAAGATCGAATCTTTACCTCTCTAACGTTCATGCCCTCGTAATTCTTTCCCAGGTCCGCGATTTCATAGCCATATCAGACAATGCTTACGTAGGCGAACAAGTGCTTCTCATGGAGAAAGCCATCCTCGAAAAGATAGAGTGGTACCTTACTGTTCCAACTCCTTACGTTTTCCTCGCTCGATTCGTAAAAGCTTCTGTCCCGCTGATAAGGAGGTAATGAAATCATATTATCCAACATGATTATTTATTTCTCTTACAACCCTTTTCTCCAATTTATTCGGATCGATCTTCAGATGGAGAACATGGCATATTTCTTTGCTGAGCTTGGCCTGCTTAGCTACTCAACTGTGTTAAAGTACAACCCTTCGAAGCTCTCTGCTTCTGCTGTATATGCGGCTCGTTGTACCCTTGAAAAGAGCCCTCTTTGGACAGATACCTTGAAGCACTATACTGGCTATGGAGAAGATGAACTCAAGTATATATGCTGACGAAGCCTCTTTTTTTATTACTGAACTTTTTCTGAGTAATGTTTTTCTACACCATAACTGTTTTTCTTTTTCTGGTTTGTTTGTACTCTTACTATCAGGAATGTTCGAGAGAGTTGGCTAGCTATCATCGATCGCATATTGGGTCGGAGAATAAGCTCAAGGCAGTTTTTCGAAAGTATTCTAGCCCAGAGAGAGCTTCTGTGGCATGTTTCCTCCTGCGAAACATCTTCTTAGTTCATCATAAGTAGTTCCCTTTCAGTCAATGATCTCTTTGTTTTCCTATCAGTGTGTGTAATAGTTAGTATCTTGATTTCAGATTATCCATCTACTCGGCTATTTGAAGTTGATTTGTCTTTATAATGTAAAGAATATCTATCCGTCTATCTAATTAGATCAAACAGATTTTCGTCATTGTTCTTTCACCAGTTAGTTTGATTAATATGCTAAGAATCAAAGCAATTAATACCAACCGAGACCTTTTTTTTTTTTTTTGGTATAATGCCCTTATATATATAAAGTGGAAAAGTTTTACAAAATGAGCAGGAGATGAACTCCGCAACAAACCAGTAACAAGCTACTGGCACAATCACAAGATCTCACTACATGAATCAAAACTAACGCCTACCAAGCCACACGCCATATTCTGCAATGGACGCGCGATGCAGGTCGTACTTCGTGGACGTAACGCATGATAACCAAGGCAAGCACACACCCCACGAGCCTGTGAGACGGCGTGATGATCCCCTCCTTCCAACGCCTGTTCCTTGCTTGCCAGATGTGGTAAACCAGAGAGGCAAAGAACATGTCGATAACCTGCATGGAGAAGATGCTTCCCTCGCCAACGGGCCACCGCCCATCGAATACCTGTACTCCAGTCCCGATAGGGCTAAATCCACCGAATCCGTCGCCGCAAGATCTGAAGACATTGCTGTGAAAACGGACAATCGAAAAAGAGATGTTGGGGTGTCTCATAGTGCAACTCATCACAGAGGCCACAAGCCGGACTTCGCGCCCGCTGAGCTATCCACGGCTTGTCCCTAGTCGAGAGTCGATTCTGCAATCCCAGGTATAAGATGAACTCATGCATAGGGACCTTCAACGGCCCCCAGAGACCCTTTTTTTATCAGCCCTTTATCTTTTTGTTACATCACTATTGCATTTATGTATTGAATCAAACAGTTATTCGATTCAACGAAGTACTGTCCAGAATTGGACTACTAAGCCATAGACCACAAGCTAATTTAGATAAATAGTTTTCTTCTTTTTTTTAAAAAAAAAGAAAGGTGGATTCACTCACTATGTACTAGGTGTTTGTGACTAGTTGTGAGTGTGGACCAGAAAATAGAACGAAAGGGTTTCTGGCATTATTAGCGTACTATACTATATTGATGTGGACAAGCAAGCAATCTTGGATATGATCGAAGATGTGCAAGTTGTGTATGTTGTCTCGACATTTAATTTGGATTTTGTAGATCTTCAAAGTTTATACTTTTCATACATAATTTTTTTCTCCTGGGCTTTATTTATTTGCCGACTGCATCTTAAGGTTTTTTCTCCCAAAAAAGACCGGATGGGATCCTCTGTCCCAAACCTTGTCCCAATGTGTGTACCAGAATGTAGAATATATGAGAAAATAATTTTTATAGATATCGAAAAATATAAGATATGGGTATCAATTTGACCGTAATGAAACAAAGAATTATTCAGTGTTGTTTATTTGTTCTTATCATATAAATGACATGAAATAAGAATTATTTTATAACTTGATAGCTTATGTAATTAAAAAATTTTAAAAATAATTAAAACAATTTCTGAACCACAGGATTTGACAAGTGTCAACATCCGGTGATTTGGTACACACATGGGACATGGGTTTGGGACAGAGGATCCCATCCGAAAAAAGACTGTCTAAGGTTTGCTAAGCTTTATTGCACTAGGCTGATTGTGTATTGATTAATAACTTGCAAGTTTGAGATTAATTATAATCGTTATTACCGAACAAGATTTACAATCAATCGTCTGCTGCACCACCATGATTCACAACTCTTGGCAGTTTATTGTCTTCTCTGCCCGGAGAAATTAAACTATCATGTCCTTCCAAATTGACCTAATTACTCGACAAGAAATGGTACTTTATGCAAGCTTCAAATAAAAAGTAATTTTTTATATTGTGCCTTTGGTAAATTTGAAGATCCATAAGCAGAAACAAATAGTAATAATAATAATGATGATAACGATTAATAATAATAATATCCCAACATGTGACTCACATTCACTCATTCCATTGGATAATAATCCAAACAACAATCTAAACCCACAAACTCACCATGAACCATTCTTTCCAAAACTTCTTTAATATCACAAACCCACCAAATTAATGCATGCGAGATCATATTTTCCTCACACCATCATCACTTCTATTTATTTATTTTTTCTCACGTACCATACAGTTCTCGTTTCAGTTGTGTAATATTTTGTGAAGTACATACGGTGACCACATACATTATTATGTATATGATCCGTTTTACGCGATTAGCCTTAAATATATAATTATATATACTATGATCAGATACATGGAGACTTCTTCGGTACCCATGCATGATGCATTAATTACACGATATGTTGTCGTTAATTCGAACAGAATATACACTACCTAATATGTATACTCTTATATTAATGCTCACAAGTAGCTAAAAATCGCTCAATTGTTGTATCAATCGGCCAATTAGATTTTTCTCAAATTAATAATTAACATAAAAAAAATAAGAAACCACTTACTACCTTGCATTTATATATTGTTGCATTCACCATTCTATTTTTAGCAAGTGTTATTTAATATTTAATAAACGATTTATCTATTATGTAGCACAGGCATATGAGTGTGCAATTAGACTAGTTATATTAAATCAATACGCACGAATCTTTTCAAATCACTGGTCAATTGAATCATTAATGTATTTTATAGTCAAAGTTAAATATTATGTTAAATACTCTTCCAATCCAAATATATCATTCAAATTTGGTACGCACAAAATTTCAGTTTGAAATATTTTTCGTATAAACTGATCAGTTCATGCGATTGTAGATGTTGGAAATAAATTATATAAAATTAAAAAGTGATGCACTCCCTTCAGGGTTAACTTTTAGGAAAAGTGATCACTTAACATGGTATCAGAGCTTAGGGACCCGCAGGTCCTGGTACGAATCCTCACGACCACCATTTATGAGAGTTGCACGTCTAAGGCTAGATAATAGAGAAATTAGCCTAGACGTGAGGGGGCGTGTTGGAAATAAATTATATAAAATTAAAAAGTGATGCACTCCCTTCAGGGTTAACCTTTTAGGAAAAGTAATCACTTACCAGTAGAAATAACGAATAATACAGCATATATTACGGTCGCAGCAAATTAACTTGTTTTTTTTCGATATATATTTTATTAATGTTTCATTTCGTCTTTTAAAAAGCCTATACCTTGATAGAGGAGCGAGCATCATCATCATCATCATCTCTCTCTCTCTCTCTCTCTCTCTCTCTCTCTCTCTCATATCTTAAGGCTGAAGCATAGAATTTTGTTCTACACTCTCCAATTATTGATCTGGTTATTTGATTTGATTCCTCATCCGTTACACCACTACTTTGATAACTCGAGCAAGATCAACTTTTTTCTATCAAGTATAAAAGAAAACATATTTTAATTTGCTAGCAACTTCCATAGTATCAAATCCGAGGATCAGCTGAAGATATGTCTCTCGAAATGGCCCTTGAACGCGTGTGCTACGTCCATTGCAAGTTCTGCAACATTATCCTAGCGGTTGTAGTTAATTTATTATATGCCTTTCTTCCATTCAATTTTAGTCTTCTGTTGTGACAAAAATCTTGTATGTTCGAAAATTATTACACCGAAAGGGTTTTTATGGTTTGCCTTTATCCTCTGCCGTACTTAAACCTAAAATGTTTTGACCCAAAATCTAAAACTCCTTTTGATATAATATATCTCTCATATACTGGATATCGAAGCCTGAGAGGCCTTAGAAACTCGTCTGAAGATTAATGAATCTCGAGAGCCCATATGATTAAACTGTACAAAATAAAGAATTATCGAGCTCATACGCTGAAGAAGATCGAAGTGTCAATGAAATTTCTGGTCTGAAACTCTTACAACTGTAACCCTAAATTAGATGAGCTTTTCTAGGGTTTCACGTGACTACTTTTTTTTTCTTTCTTTTCTTCTCTTATTTCTTTCAACTTCCATTGCATGACTTAACTATAGCCAATGACTTCTTCCTTGAAGATAGTTTGACTAGATATCTATACTGTAGGCATAAAAGTCCGCAGGTAAGTACATGAAGTTTATCTTAGTTTTTTGCAGCTTTCTTGCCTACTTATTTTCCCCTCATTTTCACATGTACTGTTCATAAATTCATTACATGGTTGCAGTGCAGTGAGTTCATTTTTTTTTTTACTTTTGAATTTCGAATAAAGTGTTACATCTTGCCCGGAACAGTGAAAACCATGGCATATATTGACTTTCATGCCTGTACTCCAATGTTCTCATGTCGTTATTGTCTCCATAAATTACGTTCTAGTGATGTCGTTTTCTAGTTCTCTCTCTTATGATCAGACTCAGCACCGATTGTGTCAGAACCACCAGAAAAAGTCGGGAGAGCACTTGAATGAAAAGAATCAAAGTCATATAATGTGTTTTGCAATTAATTATTTTCTTTTCTCAATATATGCCTCCCATAATATACTTGGAATTTTAATCTCTTTTAATACGTTTTTCTATGTGGACATAGGTTAGTGTTCCTTGCAGCAGTATGTTCACTATCGTGACAGTCAGGTGTGGGCATTGTGCTAATCTGCTATCTGTTAATATGGGAGCTTTGCTTCAATCTGCTCATCTCCAAGAATTTCAGGTAATAAAGATGTTACTTCAATTCAAGGAATTACTGAACTTATGTTCTCATTAACTGAAATCAAATGCGAGTAATTAATTCAGACAGCTCATAGAATATTTGTTTGTTAACCTTATTGCAAATAAAGCCCCAGAAACAACTCATGGCTGAAGCTTCTGCTAACAAAGAAGGTGGATCTTCTTCAATGAGCCATCGACCATTTGGTCCATTGCAGGCTGCAAAGGATCTTCAAGTACCGCCCAAGAGTAATAACGCTCCTATACGCCGTAAGTTTAATTCGAGTTATGAATTTACGTACGAATTGATCATCAAAGTTTGATGCATAATTGTTCTTTTTTGGTTATGATATGTGCTTGTTTTTCTTACAGCACCAGAAAAAAGACAACGTGTCCCATCAGCATATAATCGTTTCATTAAGTAAGTGTAACAACAATCTACTACAAAAGACATGTAACGAATGCATATGTTTACTTCAGATTAGTACACACAAACTCAAGAAATTTGATTCGAAGTACACAATGAATGTTGTATTTTATTCTTTATTCATTATTGCAGGGAGGAGATTCAGAGGATAAAGGCTAACAATCCAGAAATAAGCCACAGAGAAGCCTTTAGTGCAGCTGCGAAAAATGTAAGTCTCTTTAATTAGTCCATCTGCTTACGGTAAAACCTAAAAGTGCCTTATCGCAATCAACTGTTTAGGATCATTAGGGTTTTCTAATTTTATTACAAATTATCATTATTTTTTTTTTTTTGCAGTGGGCTCATCTTCCTCACATCCACAACTTGGTCTGAACAAACAACCTCCGTTGATGATCAAGCAGCAAGAGAAGGGTCAGCAGCACCTCAACAAGACTCCCATGGCTTACTCTTCTACTGAGGAAGTTCCACACAGATATATATAATATATATATATATATATTATATATATACTATATAACTCTCTCTTCAACCCTAAATATAATATTCAAGTGAAGCTTGAGGTCTTGCTTTGCTTTTCCTCATAATATTTTAGTTCTCTCTCTCTCTCTACATATATATTTTATATGTTTGCGTACCTACCATTGTGTGTTCAAAAATAGCTATCAATGTAATCTAGTAATACTATGGGAACCTATATGGTTCGTGAAATTATAAGCATATGTTTTCTATATCATAATTTTTTTTTGTCTGAAAAGTAAGTAGTCGCGGCATGTATGGTGGGTGGAGTGGGGCTGTGTTATAAATCGTTGATAGCAACAGTTCATGGAATCATAAGTCGCTTTCATTTGATTAATTAGGTCATATATCAATCGAGAAAGGAGTCTCATATAGGCCATATAATTCGATTGTCGCCACTCAATATGGTAATTAGTTCAGTGTTTTATTTAACGTATTTCTATGTTTTTTTATCTGTTTTCTTGTAACAAAGGGGTCAATATGTACGTATGTCCAAGTCCATTGCTTTATGTAAATTAATCACTAGATAATATTGATATGTATAGTAGTCGCCAGTCGGACCATTGACTGAAAAAAGGAAATTCTTTAAGCAGTCAAAAGTTCGTGTAATAATATTATTCTTTTCTTTCTCCTGATCAAATATTAATTATTTCCACTACAAAGTTCCCCTCTGATACTTCTTTCTTACCTATCGATATACAATACAATGATTAATGATATCTCATGGCCTTGTGCTAAGGAAAGGTTGTTAAAAGTTGAAGAAAGAATATATATATATATATCATATTGTACTGTAATTTTAATGTGTCATGTCATGTGAATAATACATATATATTTTTTCCGCACATAGAATCTGTAACGTCAAATCATGGAGTTGGATGTCTTTGGAATTTAGGTCTGGTAATGGAATTACTTGGAAAAGATATATACTATTACAAAAGTGGGATGTTTTGCTTTAGCTGTGCAAGATCGGCTATCATGTCATATCCCACAAAATTAAATTATTACACATATATAATATATACTCATCTGTTTGAAGTAATTACAAAAACTATCCTAGGAAAACGTTAATGAAAGAAAGACCCTACTTCAATCATCCATCTTGGGCATATGGGCTAGCCATACGTATGGTAATCTAAGCCCAGTTTGAAGACCCAAATAAAGCCCATATGAAAAGGTGTCGGGAGAAGTGAATTCCGATGCGCAGAATAGAGAAACAACTATAATCGAAAAGAGGAGAAAAGGAAAATACATCCATGGGTGGAACTGCTGACGAGGATCAGCTGCTAAAGCAATTCTTCGCTGAAGTCAGTGAAGTTGAGAGGGATAACGAAGTCATCAGGTTTTTATCGTCTGATTATTGTTGTTACGTGTGTATATGATGTCCGTATTCGTTGGCCTGTGATTTTGCTATATCGATAGGTTAAGATTACGTGTTGAGAGTTTTACATTTTGAGCTGTTATCATTCAAATCGAAAACTTTTGTCGAAATTTTGGCTGATTTGTGTTGAAGATATTTTCCGATGGTTTGCAAAGGTGAGGCGAAGATTAGTTTTTCTATGTAGCTTCAGATAATCGAAGACAAAATCTTTGTATTTCCTGGCGAATCATGCGATGCGTGATGCGCATTTTTTGTTTTCTGAAAAAAAATTCCTTTTTTTTTTGCATAGTCATCTACGTTAATATATTCTTCATTTCTTCCAATGTAGGATCCTTTCATGCTTCAAGTTAAATCCTACGAACATCTTAACCTACCATTCGATTCATCAATAGATGGCGTGAAAAAACAGTATCGAAAGGTGATTTACTGACTATATCACGTATATGGTTATTCTATGTGTGTCCCCTTCTGTAGCCGTCAACGTCTAATCTATGTTTTTCAGTGTCATTGCTTGTTCACCCTGATAAATGTAAGCATCCTCAAGCGAAGGAGGCATTTGGAGGTGAGTGGCTACTTTGATGTATGGAACAGTATAACCTGCTTCATGTGATGTCATATTCTTTATATATACGTGCCTTGACGCCGACGGCATTACTCTTTTCAATAGTTCAATTAATTTTTGTATAATAACATTATGTTGTTCCGTGAGCAGCGCTGGCCAAAGCACAACAGCAGTTTACTCGACCAACAAGAGAGGGACTATATTTTGAACCGAGTCAATGATGCTAAAGGTCCATCTTGTGTAGACTTTCCATCTTTCAGTTAGCACTATTTTCTTAGTTTCCTCACTGAATTCGAGTTTAGTAAGTTTCTTCTAATCTGTTACTTTCATTCGTGATTATATAAGAGACTCATTCTCCCACTTCATATGTGCAATTCAGAAGAACTTAGGAAGCAGAGGAAGAAGCTGCTGAAGAAAGACATAGCGAACAAGATAAAGTCACAGGTGGATGAGGTCCGAGAAACAAATTCTCGTGTTTCCTTTTTCTCCAGAAATTTGTTTGTCCATCTTACTTTTGTTTATGTGATTACGATACAACAAAGACCATGCAACTTGCTGGTTATGAACCATTCAGCTCATTGAGTTCCAGCTAACACATTTGACCCAATGACGATATAGGGAAAGTATGAGCAGGAGTATGAACGATCAGAGGAATTTCAGAAGCAGTTGAAACTCAAGGTTCGTGAAATGTTAACAGAACAAGAATGGAGAAGAAGGAAAATGCAGATGAGGGTATGCTATATACGTGGCTATGACCTAATTACGAAGATAATTTCCTTTCTTGTTATACAAGTGACTCCATCGTCATATGCTATTACTACAAACTCATAGATATCAGAGGAGGAAGGCAGATTAAAGAAAGATGACGAAGAAACAAAAGAGATGTGGAAAAGAAAGCGCGAACACGAGGAGCAGTGGGAAGGAACAAGAGAGAAAGGGTTATCATATATATGTCAACTCCATTACAATATCAAGTAAATTGGAATCACTCACAATTTCATCCCAAAAGTTGCATATGCAGGTTTCTGGCTGGAGGGATTTCATAAAAGGCGGTAAGAAGGTAAACTACTCTTCATTCCGTCTGAATACATTTTTACTTTCATTCTGCGGAAATTATTCGACGTCTTTTTTTGCTTTTGCTAACTTCTTACAGGTAAGAAAGGAGAGTTCGACCTCCGAAGCTGAAGACCGAAGATCCAAACAAATCTTACGTGCAAAGGCCAGTGAAGCGAACATGAGCATCGGGCGGTCCACTCTCTATTCGAACCTCATTCAACATATATGTGCCAGTAAATATCAAGAAATTTATCGCTGATGAAGTTAGCAACTTTGGTCCTCTTCAAACAACAGTTGCAGAATCGTTACAGAAAACTTAGAAACCTATAAAACCAAATGTAATCCAATATAACATGACGCCGTATTCGTGGCCCAAACTTCTATCGGCCTTAAACTTGGCCCAATAATATAAGGCCCATTTGGCCCAAGTACCGACCCAGGCATTCAATCCCCGACCACAAAGAAAGAGATAACTTGGGAATGTCGCGTTGTGTCTGTTCCCCTCCCCTGATTTGCGTAATCAAACGAGCCACGCCAGCTCAAATCAAATCCCCTTAAATTGACGGACCATTTCTTTTTTTCCCTCAGTGATTTTATGTCCACTATTTAAGTTAACAAAACAGTCCTATAATTCTTGGTTCTTGGAATTGGTGTTCGGTGATTGTTACCAAGTAAATGGGATTATGGGTGCTCAGAAAAGCATTCAAGCTGGCAATGGTTAATGTTTTTTTATTTTCCACTCAGTTCTTTATAGCTTGTTTGAATTGGTTTCCTCCCATCCCATGAGTTGTGTGATCTGTGAAAACTTTTGTTTCGTTTGTGGGATTCTTCTGCCACTCTTCTTCTTTTGTTCTGACATTATTTTGCATATGTGCAGCCAAGATAGACTTGAACGTTGATTTCACTCACAAGCTATGTGCTGCTTTGATGTTTCATCCTTTAAGGTAGCTGAATTACAGGATATATGTTTACGAAAACTCACTATCTAATATATGAAAATCTGCAATCTTTTTCTTGCATTTTGTTTAACACTATGCTCTGTTTTGCTTCCTTTTAAATTGAACAGTAATGCTGTTGTAGGGAGCCCACTTTCACTTGTTATTGGAAGGTATGCCTACTTCCACACGGAAGGTTAACTCCTAATTCATATTGATGTCGATGACAAATCCGTTGAACGTCTATTCGTTTATTTATCGACAGTCTCTGCGTTAAGCACCCAAATTTATTTGGAAAGAGTGAGAAACTTGATTCTTGTGGGATAAAGGGATTTGTGATTCAAACATCTTGGTTACCTACCGCAAACCAAGACCAGAATGGCTCTCGCAACATTCATTCGTCGTTCAGGTTGCATCTAAATCTTATTAGGAGGTTGCTTCAGTTTCTTGCACTAACCCTTTTGACAGCTGACCTGCAACTTGCTGTTGATTAAGATCTCATGTAAAATTATTACATTTCATTTCACAGCACTCTGTTTCACCAGAGATTGGCATCCATGGAATCCCTATAGAAAACTTCTCTCGTTCGGCCAGTGGAGGAGTTAACCTTTGTCGGCTCTCGCTGCTTTGGATCTCAGCGAACCAGCGAGTTCGAATTGGAGCAGTAAAACAAGTATCAAGTTTGAGGTGTGTCCTTTTATTCATCAGGAATTAATGTGATATATATGTTCGTCTCGAACCATGTGGTACTTAACTCTAACAAGATGAGAAATTATATAGCACGTTCGTGCTGTTGATGACGATGGACGTTCTATTAATAGGGATCTTCATGGATTCCCAGTTACCTGCAGGTTGGTTAACAACCATTAATTGATCAATTTTCTGAATTTACGTTTGATGTTAGTAAAGAGTTTTACTTTTTTTTCCCCATTTCCTCAGTGGAGGTTATCAAGATACCATGGTGGTAGTAAAACAAGAGTCCCGATTTGCCAAGGCGAACGATTGCAGTTTCAATCGAGTACGACGTTTAATCTTGAAGAGTTCATAGCAATTCCCATTGATATATGTGTGACTTATTGCGAACATCTTTTCCCTGTAGTTTAGCATCCAAATAGAACAAGGAGTTCCTATTCTTTCCAAGTGGCTTATATTCAAACCGTTTTAAGTTCGCCGCTTCAAAGGGAATGAGGCTTGGACCAGCATTTCTACTTACAAGGCAAGTTACATTCTTCGAAGTCCATTATTACATTATTCCCATCACTGATATGCTAATCTCTCTCTATCTATCTTCTCTCGTCTCTCAGCCTCACGGGTGGCTCCATTGTTGGGACATAGCTCCTTACCAAGCCTTCTCTATCGGTGGACAAGGTAGCGTACGAGGTTATGGTGAAGGTGCTGTTGGCTCGGGAAGATCATGCCTTGTTGCTAACAGCGAACTAACACTACCACTGGTATCCTTCTCATCGTTAACAACCTTAATTCTATCATGAAAACTAAGAAAGTTTCATAATCTGACAAAGAATCTATCCTTCTTCAAGCATCACTATCTATGCATGGAAATGTTTCACCAAGTATATGCATGTACTTCTTAATCAACCCACAGAGTTCAATGGTCGAAGGTGCTGTTTTCTTGGATTGTGGATCAGATTTGGGCTCAGGTCGTCATGTCCCCGGTAAGTTTCGTGTTTCAACTTAATCAGTCTCAGAACTCATGAAAATTTTTCGTTAACATCATCTCTAAATACTAAGATGCGATTATCGTAACACTGATATTTATTTTCAGGAAATCCTGGTCTTAGGCATGGTAAGCCAGGCACGGCCTTGGATTAGGATACGGGCTTCGTTTCAAATCCCACTTGGGACACATTCAGATAGACTATGCTATGAATGCATTGCAACAGAAGACTGTCTACTTCGGATTTAGCAACATTTCCTGATGAAAAAGATCTTGGAGCTGATGCGATAATCTTATTCAGTATAGAAAGAAAACACAGAGTTGAGTTATTGGAGCTGAGTTATAAAGATTGCCATGTTGTTGAGAGCGAAGGTGAGGAAGTTTGATTCAAATCATTCAAAATTTGCTGCAGAATGGTTCCTTTTATGTGTTTTTTTTTGTGTTTGAAAATATGTATAAATTTCGCATGATCTTGATGATGCGTTGCGCAGTTCCTTCTCCTTTATCTGTCTCTGTCTCATGAAACCAATTCGAAGATTTAGTCTGTATTAAATTGTTGAATTTGAAGCGTTCTAATCAGAAATATCTGTGTTTTTTTTAAACGCGATATATGCAATCTACGTAATTTATTTCAAACGTAACATCCCTGATACGATTGTGAATAAGATAATTTTCTGTAACTCCACACAAAAAGATTCATTCAGCGTACAAACATAAATAACGAACAAAGTACCATAGCATAGCCATTTCATACGAGTTCTTTACATTACACCAAAACAAAGGAGAACAGAGACAATTTTGAATCTCTATCATCATCTTCAAAACAATGTCAACCAACAACAATGCAACGTCAAATCAAACGACTCCTCAAGCACCTATCGATCCTCAGCCTCACCCAGTTCTTGAACAGTTGCCTGGAGTTCAATATTGCATCAACAGCCCACCTCCACTCTGTGAGTAAATCCCAACTCTCTTTCTTCGAAAAAAAAAAATGTTGTGTGTTATTTCTTGATCGCTCTGTTTTTGTTTTCTTGAAACAGTGGAATCTGTTTTTCTGGGGTTTCAGCATTATCTCTTGGCTCTTGGTTCTACCGTGTTGATTCCAAGTATGCTAGTGCCTCATATGGGTGGTAGTGATGTAAGCTTCTAAATCTTTATGTAAGATTAATCTCTTCTCTGTATATGGGTTTATTACTGTTAGATAATTTATATTATAGTTGATTTATAAATATCTTTTGTGAATGAGAATTAATTAAAAAAAAAAAAATATTTTTACTTATTGAAGTGGGCTTTGAAAATGTTATTGGGCTTCGGTTTTGGCCCAATAACGGCCCAACTTCTAGAAGGCCCAACTTCTAGAAGTTGGGATGGTGGCTTTGTGATTGGAGTGGTTTTTTAACCACTCCTCAACTCACAAACGTGTTCCACCATTTAATTAAAAAAAAAAATAATTTTTTATTACAAAATTTTGGCTATAAATTGGCCATTAATTCAAAGGAAAAAATCACAAGAATTAAAAAGAAGATAAATAAGAAAATAATTCCCAAAATATTCTCTGCTATCGTTCTTATTCCGTTCGTAGTCGGTGTCGTTTTTGTGCTAAACGAACGCCGTGTGTTTTCGAAGTATCCTGGGAAATAGACGCTCGTGAACCTCTAGCACATACGTGAGGGAGCGAATCTATTTTAAGGAAATTGTGTACTACACAATCTTCGAATATTTTTATTTCCCAGCCAACAATTTTTTTTTAATTAATTCTCATTCACAAAAGATAATTTATAAATCAACTATAATATAAATTATCTAACAATCCCCACATGAATGAGAATTGTTGGTTAATGTTTCTGCTAATCTAATGATACTCTGCATAGAGGATAGTATGTTTTACCATTTGAACTTCCTCCTTGTATGCACGTTGGTTTACTGCAGTCCAGTAGAACACGATGTCTTTGAACTGTCCGCTTTTCGTGTAAACGAACGACGTACAATACACAGAGACCATTTTTCTCTTGTTCCGTTCTCATGGTTTTGTCCAGTACGGCCATGGACACGTCCTGATTCTGCGAGGGTTTCTAAAGAACTAAGCCTTTCAATTCTCCTTTGAAGCGGCCCCACTTCTCCCTAACATAGGTGACTTGTCACGTCGCGAGTATTTTCTATCAATACTCTATGATAGTCATTAAAGCATCATAATGCTAGCCTTTTCCGTCATCACTGTTTCTTGACAGGAATGAGCGGGGTTATCCCCACAGTGATATCAAGTCCTAAAATTAGGTTGTCCCTTTGAACCTAGATCTTGGGATCTCCAGTCACATAGGTAGGGTTTTCCTTCTTAGCACTTTTATACGTTAAGGCTTTAAGCCCATCCCTCTCGTCAACCTTTCAACCGCATCTCTATTTAACCCTTTGGTTAGCGGATCCGCAATGTTATCCGTCGATTTACATAATCAATCGAGATAACTCCAGTTGAGAGCAGTTGTCTAATGGTATTATGTCGACGACGTATGTGTCTCGACTTACCATTATACATAGTACTATGTGCTCGTCCAATAGCCGATTGGCTATCGCAGTGTATGCATATAGGCGGCACAGGTTTTTCCCATTTAGGAATATCCTCCAAGAAATGGCGTAACCATTCAGCTTCTTCTCCACATTTATCCAAGGCAAAGAACTCGGATTCCATAGTGGATCTCGCTATAACGTTTGTTTCGAGGATTTCCACGACACAGCAGCTCCAGCGAGTGTAAACACATAGCCACTTGTGCTCTTAGAGTCCTTCATGTCAGATATCCAATTCGCATCTGTGTAGCCTTCTAACACAGCCGGATATCGACCATAATGTAATCCATAGTCTCGAGTATACCGTAAGTATCTCAAAACCCGTATTATAGCGGTCCAATGATCCGCACTCGGATTGCTCGTGTACGAACTCAGTTTACTTATAGCATAAGCAATATCTGGCCTAGTACAGCTCATAGATACATCAAGCTTCCGATAATCCGGGAGTATTCTACTTGAGAAATAGCCTCCCCGCGATTTTTCGACAAATGAACGCTTCGATCTAATGGAGTTCTAGCAACACCAGAATCACCTTGCAGAATTTGTCGAGAATTTTCTACGTAATGAGCTTGACTCAAAACAAGACCGTTACTCGTTCGTTTGATTTTAATTCCTAAAATCACGTCCGCAAGTCCCATATCTTTCATGTCAAATTTCGAATTTAACATATCCTTGGTAGACTTGACCATTTTGTCGTTACTACCAACAATGAGTATGTCGTCTACATACAGACATAAAATAACATAGTCATCGCCCGTTTCCTTTGAGTAAACGCATTTATCGCTCTCATTGATTTTAAAGCCGTAGTTGATCATCGCGTGATCAAACTTTTCGTGCCACTTCTTAGGGGCTTGTTTCAAACCATACAAAGATTTGATCAATCTACAGACTTTCGTTTCGGTTCCCGGAGCACGAAAGCCCTCGGGTTGCTCCATATATATTTCTTCGTCTAATTCACCGTTTAAGAAAGCTGTTTTGACATCCATTTGATGTACTTCCAAATTTCTTAAGGACGCGATAGCAAGTATCATCCTTATCGAATTTATTCTCGTCACAGGAGAATATGTGTCAAAATAATCTAAGCCTTCGCGTTGCTTGTATCCTTTGATAACAAGTCTGGCTTATACTTTTCTACAGACCCATCTGGTATCATTTTCTTTTAAAGATCCATTTTGATCCTAAAGGTTTACATCCCTTTGGAAGATCAACTAACTCCCAAGTGTGATTCTGCAAAATAGAATCAATCTCACTTTTTATGGCTTCTTTCCATAAAGGCCCGTCCACGGAGCTCACTGCTTCGTCATAAGTCAGCGGTTCCTTTTCAATTAAATATGTTACAAAATCATCACCAAAAGATTTTTCTATTCGGGCACGCTTGCTTCGTCTCGGTTCAATCTCATGAACCGTATTAGGAATCTCGGTTCTATATTATCTCGTTTAGATGTACCGGATCCATAATCGGATTTACAAGGAAATACATTTTCAAAGAAATACGCATTCCTCGATTCCATGACCGTGTTCTTGTGTATATCCGGAATTTTTGAATCATATACAAGAAACCGATATGCCGTACTATTGTGTGCATATCCTATGAAAATACAGTCCACCGTTTTAGGACAATTTTTACTGCTTTAGGCGCAGGTACGGCTACCTTCGCCAAACACCCCCACATTCGCAAATGTTGGTACAAAGGCGTCTTTCCTTTCCATAACTCATATGGAGTTTATTCATTTCTTTCGAGGTATCCTATTTAATAGGTAATTACTCGATAAGATAGCTTCGCCCCACATATAGGCGGTAGACCTGAACTCAGTAACATCGCATTCATCATCTCTTTTAATGTGCGATTCTTTCGTTCGGCCACTCCGTTTGATTGAGGTGAATACGGAGCGGTCAATTCATGGATGATACCATGTTCCACACAGAAGCTCCCAATTGGCGCTTCGTATTCTCTGCCTCGATCACTTCTCAATCTTTTAATTTTCTTGCCGAGTTGCGTTTCAACTTCGGTTTGTAGAGAACGAATTTCTCTAATGCTTCGTCTTTGCTCTTAAGCAAATAAATATAGCAATATTGGTGCAATCGTCAATAAATGTTATAAAATATTTATTGCCACCACGTGTTGAACGTATTTCAAATCACATAAATCGCTATGAATCAATTCAAGCGGTTCGGTACTTCTTGCTACCGAAGGAAAAGACGATCTCGTCATTTTTGCTTCAACGCAAATTTTGCATTTATATTTCGAGTTAATTTCGAATGTTGGAATATGATCTATGTTAATTAATCGACGTATCGATTCAAAATTAACGTGACCTAATCTACCGTGCCACAAATTGGAAGATTCAAGCAAGTAAACAGAAGAACGTTTTTCATTCTCATTTACAATAGTCATTACATTCAGCTTGAAACAAACCAT
The DNA here is from genome assembly GCA_027422505.1 of Craterostigma plantagineum. Classification (NCBI taxonomy): domain Eukaryota; kingdom Viridiplantae; phylum Streptophyta; class Magnoliopsida; order Lamiales; family Linderniaceae; genus Craterostigma; species Craterostigma plantagineum. Next base: position 23,689 of record JAPQWV010002913.1, on the reverse strand, counting down.
CACAGGCATAGCCTTTACCAACAAACACACCTGACTTAGACAATATCACTTTGTCAGATTCAATAACAATACGAAAACCGTGCTTGTTCAACAAGAATCCCGAAATTAGATTTTTTCGTATCTCCGGAACGTACAACACATCTTTCAGCGTCAATATTTCCCGGAAGTCATTTTGAGCAGCACGTTCCCTTTCCCTCGACGGTAGCAGCAGCCGAGTTTCCCATGTAGATCTTTTCTCCTTCAACCGGCTCACAGGTAGAGAAGAGTCTACGATTCGTACACACATGACGTGTAGCACCGGTATCGATCCACCATTCTTGTGGATTCGACCCAATCATGTTTACCTCCGAAACCATCGCGACGAGGCTCAAGTCCTCAACTTCTTTGATGATGTCTTTCACCATATTGGCCTCGTGTTGCTTCTTTGGAAGTCGACAATCCGACGACTTGTGGCCTAGTTTGCCACAATTGAAGCACTTTCGCTTGAACTATAGTTCGGCTTAGCGACGCCTCCGGTCGCCCCAAGTTTCGCTTTGGGTTTAACCGCGCCTTTGCCCTTTTTAGAGCTATGCTCCACCACATTTACTTTCGGTTCAGATGAGCTCGACACTCTCTTTTCCGACCTTTTGTTGTCTTCTTCGATTCGAAGTCTAACAATCAGATCCTCCAAAGACATCTCCTTGCGCTTATGCTTGAGATAGTTTTTGAAGTCTTTCCAGCCCGGCGGCAGCTTTTCAATAATAGCCGCTACTTGGAAAGATTCACTCAGAACCATCCGTTCTGCATGGATCTCGTGCAAGATCAATGGATCTCTTGTACTTGACTAATCACAGTCTTGGAATCGACCATTTATAATCAAGGAACCGTCCGACAACAAATTTCTTTGTACCGGCATCCTCAGTTTTATATTTCCGGTCTAACGATTCCCACAATTCCTTAGCCGTAGCGACCGCACCATACACGTTGTACAGAGTATCGCTTAGGGCATTCAGAATGTAATTACGACACAGGAAATCAGAGTGTTTCCATGCATCAACAGCGATCATGACCTCAACGTTCGTCTCGCCGTCGTTCACCTTAGGCTCGACCTCTTTCAAGTAGTTGGCCAAGTTCAGCGTGGTGAGATAAAAGAGCATCTTTTGCTGCCATCTCTTGAACGTCGAGGCTGTCCCCATAAATTTCTCCGGCTTCTCCAGGTGGTTGATCGGTACGCTTGGCTTCGTAACCACAGGTATGGCAGTGGGAATAAAAGTAGTAGGGAGAACGTCAATGTTTCCTTCGTTTCTCGTAGATTCTTGGTTGTGGTGGAAATCCACGTTGTCTGACATCTTTGCGGGATCGTTGGATCTATTTTAAGATTGTTGGCTGGGAAATAAAAATATTCGAAGATTGTGTAGTACACAATTTCCTTAAAATAGATTCGCTCCCTCACGTATGTGCTAGAGGTTCACGAGCGTCTATTTCCCAGGATACTTCGAAAACACACGGCGTTCGTTTAGCACAAAAACGACACCGACTACGAACGGAATAAGAACGATAGCAGAGAATATTTGGGAATTATTTTCTTATTTATCTTCTTTTTAATTCTTGTGATTTTTCCTTTGAATTAATGGCCTATTTATAGCCAAAATTTTGTAATAAAAAATAACTATTTTTTTTTTTTAATTAAATGGTGGAACACGTTTGTGAGTTGAGGAGTGGTTAAAAAACCACTCCAATCACAAAGCCACCATCCCAACTTCTAGAAGTTGGGCCTTCTAGAAGTTGGGCCGTTATTGGGCCAAAACCGAAGCCCAATAACATTTTCAAAGCCCACTTCAATAAGTAAAAATAATTTTTTTTTTTTTAATTAATCTCATTCACAAAAGATAATTTATAAATCAACTATAATATAAATTATCTAACAATTACAAACCTCCGTTCATTGCATGGTTTTTGCAGGCAGACAAGGCTAAGGTGGTACAAACCTTACTCTTCGTTTCGGGCATAAACACGCTGCTGCAATCGTTCTTCGGTACGAGGTTGCCTTCAGTGATCGGAGGATCGTACGCGTTCTTAATCCCAGCAAATTCAATTATTACTTCAAGAAAGCACAGCCCAGATCAGGTTTATACCTTTTCATTCTTCCTTCTAAATCTAATCATTCGAAAAATCGAATCTTTTGCCGTTGGACATTGATTTTTTAGCTGCAATGCGTAAACTTCTATTCGCTCGATCGTACTAATAGCAGAGATTCAGCGAAACGATGAGACAGATCCAAGGAGCTTTAATTGTCGCTTCGTGTTTCCAAATGATGATTGGATTCGTCGGCCTGTGGAGGAACATTGTTAGGTATGCTTCTCATTTATCATCAAAACTAACATTTTTATTCAGCTTTTTTGTTTATGTGTAGATTGAAATATTATGTTCATGTACTGAAATTTCGTCGGCTTTAGGTGTTTTAGCCCTCTCTCCATGGTCCCGCTTGTTTCCTTCGCCGGGCTTGGGTTCTATCACCTAGGCTTTCCGATGGTAATAAAACTTACATATTACGTAAATATTATATCCAATACTACAATTCGAATTAATGATGATTTCCCGCAATTACTTCCATAGCTTGCCAAATGCGTCGAAGTTGGATTGCCAGAACTTGTGATCATAATCATCGTTTCGCAGGCAAGTTTTCTTCTCCGTGGAAAACTAATCACTGCTCTCTTAGCCGTTAAAAGAAACTGCTATTCGTTTCTGCGCAGTACCTTCCAAGGATTGGAACGTTCGAGCAATCCATATGCAGCAGATTCGCGCTTCTCATATCGGTTTCTATCGTGTGGATCTACGCCGAAATATAACTCTGAGCGGCGCATTTGACAAGTCTAAGCAGGCGTACTGTCGAACCGATAGCTCGGGACTGATCAGCGGCTCACCGTGGTAACTCTTTAACAAAGTTTCTTTTTTTTTTTCTTTGGCGCAAATTTCGATCGAATAAGTATTTTTTTTTTTTTTGCTTCCAAGGTTATACGTTCCATATCCATTTCAATGGGGACCTCCGACGTTTCGAGCGGGAGATATTTTCTCCATGATGGTAGCTTCGCTCGTAGCTTCAATGGAGGTCATTCTTCCACCTTATGCTTAATTATTCTATCCATTTAAATGGCATAACTTTTATAACTATTATTTTCTTGGCAATGCAGTCGACGGGTTCGTTTATTGCAGCGGCGAGATATGGAAGCGCGACGCCGGTCCCACCTTCTGTAATAAGCCGTGGAGTAGGGTGGATGGTACATTCAAAACCCGTCTTTTTCGATTTTTTTTCATTTTATATTTCTACTGATAGTATATGCTCTTTCTCTGAGAAAAGGGTGTTGGAACTTTCCTTAATGCAATCTTTGGAAGCCCCACTGGTTCAACAGCAATAGTGTAAGAGATCTAACACATTAATCAACGATGCAATAGTTCAATGGCTTTTCATGGCTATTTTTTGAGTTTGAACTTCAGAAGAAAAATAAAGAAAAAATATTGCAGGGAAAATGCAGGTCTCTTGGCCATGACAAGAGCTGGAAGTAGAAGGGTTGTTCAGATATCACAGCCTTGTTCATGATCTTCTTCTCACTTGCTGGTAATAATTGATCGAGATACTATGAATTTTGTAATAAAGTTGTGAACTTTTTGCTGCTGTAATAATAATTGGATCAAATATACAGGCAAGTTTGGAGCAATCTTTGCTTCGATACCTTCGCCAATCATGGCGGCTTCATACTGCGTATTCTTCGGCTACGTCTGTAAGCCTTCTCCCTCGACTATTTTATCGAAACTATTTCCATAGAACTTATAACAAATCTTTTTTTTTTTTCCGAAAAAACAAAAGCATCTGCAGGGCTAGGGTTCCTTCAATTCTGCAACCTAAACAGCTTCAGAGTAAAACTCGTGCTTGGGCTATCCATGTTCGTTGGAATCTCTCTACCTCAATATTTCCGAGAACATTACATGATCTCTCAAACGGGTCCCATCCAAACCCGTTCTAAATGGGTAATCTACACCCGCCCCCGACCCGTTCCATCTTTATTCGTCAATAACTCGTCTCTAAACATTGGTCGTTCTCAACTGCAGTTCAACGATGCAATGTCTGTGCTGCTGATGTCACACGCAACTGTGTCTGCAATAACAGCTCTTGTTCTTGACCGTACGCTGCTAGAGGAGACAATCAACCACAGATGGCTCAGGCTTCCAAAGACAATGGCTCGTATTGGTGGGAAAAATTCGTGGTTTACGGCAAAGATGTTAGGAACAATGAGTTCTATAAATTGCCAGGACAGCTAGATAGATGCTTCCCAGCTCTCTGATTTTAATGTTTCTGTATAAGTTTCTTCTAATAAAAGAGCTTCGTTACAATAGCTCCATTGCTTGTAAGAGACGAGAACATGATAAAGAATGCACCCTTTTTGTTACAATTGCCAAGAAACGAAGAACTGTTTGTTCATCCTCATTCATGAACATTTTATTTATCAACTACAGCATGTACATCAATTAAAACACAAAAGGCCACGTTACATCTGATCTCAGATGATCAAAATAGCTGATTCTTGATTGAGTTGAGAAGTTGGAACAGCCGTTTTTGGGTTGGTTTAGGTCGAGGGCTTGCGTAAAATTTTCTTCACGCAGCCACTCGAAAATCCTAATCCCACATAGGTACTCCAAAGTATATACAATTTTTCGAAGTCTGTAACATAAAAAAAAATGAACTGTTATCAGCATGTAAGTTGACATGTATAGTTAAGCTAAGCATTATACAGGGGCAGGGCAGGGCAGGCGACTAAGAATTGCAGCAAATATTAACATTGTTCAATGTTATTTTATAATAATAGTTGGTCGAAAACTACGAAAAGATTATCACCATAGTATACCTGACATACTTAGACAAAACCATTTAGGAAAGGCCAAAAGATTGATACTGACTATTCAACTTCTCAGATCTACCAAATTTTAAACTCACTAACTTCGATCAACCATTTCCTACTCCACCAAACAGATAAGTGTTTAAAAAAGAAAGAGATTATTCGTCATCAAACCTAATGCAGCTCAACTGAGTCAATCAAGAACTCAACACAACTCAATTAGGAAGAATTAAGGAAAAGGAGGAACCTTTGCTTACCAAATGCAAGAAAAAGTCCAATTTCATCCTTAAAAATAACCGAATCTGCGATCTCCACCAAAGGGCTCAAGCAATCTGGGGAGAATTTCCTCGCAAACATATGCTCGTAACTCGACGAATTAGACTCCCTCAGCTTATAAATCAGATCCGCCGTAACTTCTTCGGGCTGATAAGTATACGGATGCCCGTCGACACTGTCCGTCCAGTTCACCCTCGTAAGCGTAAATTTCGAACAACTTCCCAAATCGTTCATCGACAAAAGAGTTGGAAAGTAGTGTTCCTCGGGGTAGCACGAATCCACATTCAAACAGGGGAGCTTAAATTCCTCCATAATTTCCTATCCTCAACCACCATCAAACTGTGCTTCCTAGTCAATACGAAAAAACTGCGAAAAGACCCTAAATTCCTCGAATTTAACATCGGGCAGCATCACATTTTCCCCTCTAGCGTTGTACCTATCCACAAAGTGGGCTGATCGTCAAGAATCTCAATGTAACTCTTGAGAGCCATTTCCTTCCCCAACTTCCCCATATCGAACAAGAAATTATACAAGAACTTAAACGAATGGAGAGGAACGCAATTAGGCGAAATCAAAGCGAAGTACTCATTCGAGGGATCGTCGAGCATCGCAGTGGCAATCAATCTACGAGCTGCAGAGATTAAAGTCGGGGAAGATCTCTGAGTCCTCTTACTAGGGATGATCTTATCCTTGAAAGGGCCTTCGAGAATCGGCACGACCGCGGAAAGGGTCGGCGTGGACATATATATTGTAATGCTTCGCCGAAGCGTTGTTGAAGAAGCGGATCCAAGCTGCTGAAAGTGGAGGGGGGAATTGGTGAGGAATAAAAAAGCGATCTTGGGCGGTCTTGGGTTTGGGTTTGATGATAGATGCGATTTGCGAGATGGGAGGCGATGGGATTTCTGGGAATTTACAGAGCTGCGTTGTTGGGCGTCCATGTGTATCGCCTTGTGAAAGAGAGAAAGGTCATCGAGCTCGTCAGGGAGTGTAATGGTGATTCTGGGCTGTGGGAGAATATGTGGGGCGACAAAGAAGTAGAGAATTGGAAGAGATAGCATGAGGACTGCCGTGGGAATTACGGCGGAGGAGGTGGCCATGGCGGTGGCGGTGGGTGGCGGTGGTTAGGGTTGAGGGGGTGAGGGAGTGAGGTGTAGAGAGAGTAAAGATGTAGAGAGACAGAGTTCTATTGGTCAAGGATCAGATGGGGGTTGGGAGTAAACCAAAGTGAACGTACTTCCTTTCTTTTTCTTTATGTATTTCAATTTTCACGTAAGGAATTAATATTTTTATTGCTTATTATGTACACATAAGTCCGTTGAATGAAATTAAATATTTTCTGAAGACCAAGCCATATTTTAATACTCCCTCCGTCCCGTGATTTTTATCACATTTGTTGGTCGGCACGGATATTAAGGTTCTATATTATAATAATATAGTACAATGAAAAGATAATAAAGTGTATATTTTGACACGTCTTTTAAGAATACTAATATTATTATATTGATTGTTTGTGATAGTTTTTTGCTAAATAAAGAAATGTGATAAAATTAGTGGGACGCCCGAAATGGTAAAATGTGATAAAGTTAGTGGGACGGAGGGAGTAAAAATAAAACCAAGCAATGCCCTGGTCGATTTTTTTGAGCGGGAAACCATTTCTATTGTTGCAAGGCGCTTACACTATGATCATGCGTTGAAGCATATCATAATATAGTATTTAATTTGTTCTAGTCTTTTTCATTTTTCCTATATCATTACAGAGTTCGAGTTTGTAATTGTTTTATTTTTATCTAAGTTGTAATCTTGAAAATTTGAATCAAGTTATCTTAAAGCGATACGACTTGCTTACTCCAGAATTTCCAACAGTTTTAGCTTTTATCGCAGTAATAGAATATCAAATGACCACCTATTACACTACACTATGTGCTTTGTGTTTGTGTAATAAACTCAACTCTGCTAACATATATTGACAATCTATATATTAAACATGGGATAGTAAGCAACTTATTACACACACCACCTTCAAATCACACTCCGCCGCCGTCAATCAACGAAATCAGGCGGCAGCATCTTCGCATACCTCTTTCTCTTATACAAATCAAGAAGCTCCTCGTAGTCGTAATTAGCTGCAATAACATACTTGTATGTGAAGAAGATCGTCCATATTCATCATTCGTGGCGCCGTTTTCAACTCCATTTGCAAAATCGAAGCTATCATCTCCATGAGATGATGGCATGCCATAGTTTCCAGACGAAGGAGGAAGTGCAAGGCTCAGGGAAAACTGACCATATTGGCCTGATTATGCTCAGTGTTGAACCTGGAAAGTTCTCCGATGCCATAATAATTTCCATGGTGATGATGATGATGATGATCACTGTTGTTCATGGTCAGTGTGGATAAGTAATCGTGAGGATGATGGTGATGATTTCCTTGAAAGTACCTTTCATGTGGTTTGATCTTTCAACTCCATTATTTCGACTGATGAGAGGATGCTGCTTGGGAATTCTCTTGGTTGTTCTTCTCCATCATGTTCCTTGGCCTTTTGAGATTGTCTGTCTTTTCTGGGAAGAGTTGGGGTCGTAGTAATGAACTTGGCGATGATGTTGAGATCGATGAGGCTGATATTTCTGCCATGGGAGATGGTACGAGGCTTGAGGTAGGGTTCTTATTACGCTGATGATGTGAGCTTGTTTGACGTTGTTTTTGTCTGATAACAATGGTGGCGATGATGAAGAGTCTTTGTTACTAAGATCATCGTTCACCACTTGTTGTTCTTGATTCTTCATTTCTTCAAGATACATCTCCTCAACCATTGGCTTCCAAAGACGAACTCTAGCGTTTATAAACCAATTCGACACCTGCATTAGTTGATAAAAAATTTATTTTTCTGCTAATATAACAGAAAATGGGGGGAAAACGATAATCGATTCGATGTCAAAATTCATATACCTGATTCCTCGTAAGCCAGTTTGTTTAGCCATCATGCTTTTATCTGAATCCTTAGGGTAACTGACAAAATAAAGTTCCAACCCCAATATTCGAAAAATGATCAACCATAGAATCTGCAATGCATTGCTACGTATAATGGCGTAACTCAGAATAGTATACTTACGGATGAAGAAAGTGTTCGAAAAGCCAAGCCTTAGAACTGAGACAGCAGTTTCGGGCAGACCTCTCTGTGGTCTCCATGCATTGCTTCGCCGAAGCTGATGATGATGATCGATGAATTTAAGTCTTGACGAACCTTCGAATGGATCGTACTTGAGCCATTATGTTCGTCTCCGAGGCTCTTGTTTATGGATCTTATTTGCGAGATTATCGCAGATTTAAGGCGTTTGAATTGCTTCAAGATCGTCTTAAGGGCGAGCTGAGTGTAAGTACTCGACGAGCCCATCCCAGCTTCTCTTTCGAACCATGAGATTGTTGTCTGCATTTGGCGATGGTAGTGTCTGCATCTCTGATCCACCTGAGAAATAAGATACAATTTTGATCACATAATATCACTTGTGATTAAGTTTGAGAGGTTATATCTAGACAAAAAAAAAATATCAAAGATACTTGGTAATCCATAGTTTTTTACTGTCTTCTTTCATTCCTCTGTATTCTGTGCATGTACTACAGACATTGTACTGTACTTATATTCGGACCAACTATCTCTACTTCTTCCATCAAGAGGGGACCAAAAACAAACTAGCTAGCTAAGATTAAATACTTCAACAGTATATTACCCAGTATTAAAATAAAATATGGACCAGCAGTGAGTGGTAAATGGAATTACGAAATGATGGATTTTGGATCTTTATATAGGAAATTTATTTCCATCTTATGAAATACGGACCCGCCAGCTAGAGAAAAACTGTGAGCCACATGTGTTGGGAAAGGCAGCGAGCAATGTTTTACGGCTTTTTCTGAAGAAGTAAAAGTAGTTTTAAAGTTGAATTGTTTTGATTGAATCCGAAGTCAAAAAGGAAATCTTTTAAGGATCAATAATTTCATATATGTACTATTAAAGATATTTAATATTATTACCATTTTCTTTTCGGTGTTCTATAGTGCTGGATTATATCATGAACCGTCACTAACCCTACTCTGAAAAGGAGAAGAATGAATACTCAAGTGTTTTACCTCGTCGAGCATGCTATTGAGTTTCGCTTTCTTCATCTGCATCTCTTGTATTTGAGCCGTTGTAACCTCGTGCTGATCTACTTCATCATTCGACGGCTGCTTGACTGAAACACTCTTAATAATAGCCTTATCTTTCAAGTCATCGAAGATCTTGGAATCTTTATTACCGACACTTGCCACCTCATTTAAGAGTTCTTGCGCGGCCTTAAGGTACTTGGAACCCAATATCACGCCTTGTACGGGATAAACGTGAGTACTTTCTGACAGATCTTGACCGTAGTTCGTGTTTGACTTCTGAAAGGATTCTTCGGTGGTGCTGATCTTATTATTATTATGAGCAGACGACTGGCTAGTAAGATACAAACCCTGCGTCGGCGAAACTACCTCTGCAATGTTTGCTTGACTTCTTGTTCCATGATAAGCTAACAGTTCTAGCGTAGAACTGTTGTCCAAACGTGGGATAGTGTTATGATCAACACGGTCTTCTTCTTGAACCTGCTGATGAAGGAGTGATGGGCCGCTAGGAGGATCATCGTTTGAATTAAGTGTGAAGCCTACGAACTGATTGTGTGCCATGGTTGTGTTGATGATTGCTGGATTGAAGAACATGGTTGTATTGTCTTGGTGGTGGTTTGGTGTATCATTGGAGAAGGTAACGTAGTTAGGGTTCATGAGATGAAGGGTTTGAATCTGCCCACGATAATTATTCGTTCTGAGCTCCCTTGGTGGTGGTAGTACATAGCCATTTAACTTCCCTGATTTCAAGAAATTTTACTGTAATAAGGAAAATCTTCAAGATTCCTGATGGCCTAATTGCTGCAAGTTTCTTACAGAACCTGAGAAACATAAGTAAGGAAAGGTCAGTTTGCAGTTTCAAATAAACCCTAAAAACACAGTAATAAAACAAGAGATGATCATGTGATGGATTTAAGGCAGAAAGTAACTAGGACATGGGCGAAGAATATGATATATCTAGTCTAGGAAATCATTAAGATACCATGCTGACTTCACATGCTGTCTTCAATAATAGGCTGATGAGAAGGCAAATGGCTTCTCTTTTGCAAGGGAAGTTCATGTTCTGCTGCCAACAAGCTCATTTATCTGTTCTTGCTTGTGGAAAAATGATAACAAAGGTATGAATACTAGAAAACGTTGTGGGGTACTAGTAGGAAATGTAGTTATATGATTGAGCCATTAAATAAATAATTTTTTTTAATATTTTCTAACGTCAATAATTGAGATGTGATTCTCGGGCTATCATCAGAACACGATACTCTACTATCTCCAAGAAATATTAATCTTTTCTAAGGAAATTTGGAGAAATGAATCTCCGTCGACTATTCAAAACATATATATCTCTTGTTTCAAGCATTGATTTTTCGAGTTGAACATTCTTTTTCTTTTTCAAACTAGTTGAACATTCTAGTTTAGTTTTTTTTTTTTTTTTTTTGCCTTAAAATCACAAAGGAAAACTACTTCTGGAAAGTGTATACAAGAATAATAGCCCAGTGTTCTATATATCATATATAAATAGTACGATTTTTCGAACTTATACGGTAATGAATATATATTTTTTTTGTTTGCAAATTGAAGTAATTGCGGTGCCGACGGGTTTTGTGGTTGAGGAAGAAGCAAGACAACCGAGCGATATAACTTGTCGGAGAACCAATAACAGTGAATTTAGGGTTGTTGGTTGAACATCCATTTACCTGTGGACATAAAATGATATCATTATGACTTGCAAATGATATCATAATTTTCTTATAATTTTTCTTAAAAATAACCACTTTAATGCTCATTTGGTAATAAATTGGGTTCCGTTAGATAACTTTCCGAATTCTACAAGAAGACCATTAATCTAAATAAACATTTCAAACAAAATAAAACTAAAGAGCTGATTTTGAAAGATTCGTATTATAGGTTATAAACAAGAATCTCAAAGTTGGACAAATTAAAAAGAGTCCCGTTTATGAACTGAATCACACGACGACACGTACGAGAAAATAAAAAACAGTATATTAATAATTAGGGTTTCCACAGCATGGCATAAAGAAACTAAGAGAAAAGGGATCCCATATTAATTTGTAGGAAAAGTTGATCCAAAGAAAAGATCAATTCCACTCCACAACCCTTTATATTATATTATAATATCGTTATTTAGTTAAAGATATAACCCACCCACATACTGTAATAAAAGTAGATCGCTTTTCGAACCTAGATGTCCACGATGGGCACATTGGATGGAGTCCAACGTTTCTGTTTCTTACCTTGAAATTTCAAGAAATTGAAAATGTTCATGTAGTATAAAACGAACAAAATACACTTATAGCACACCGTTAAAACATGAAGTGAAATCAAAGAGTAAACGAGATTCTTCTCCTTGGACTATATATAATATATGGTACACAGATGTCAAGACAGCTAATGTCAACGAGTGGAAAAACACGTGTGTCCATTGCTAATAAGAGAGTGGTAGGGTACGATAGTAAATGATATTCCTCGAAAAAAAGTAGCTGAATAAAAAAGCTTAAAGTCGCGTTTGGGTCCCCCCATCATCATACGTTTTCACGATCATGGTGGAGATGGTTGTCTTTAGCGATTTAAGAAAGACGAACCTCTTTAGTACTGATATATATTGTTTTAAATCTAGTCTATAGATAGGGAACATTGAAAGGATCCTATCTGAAATCTAAGACATATTCTCCAATTGCATTATAGTAATTATGGCATAAAATATTAAAACGAAAGACTGTAGAAAGCCAAAATCTTTATCATCACTTGCTTTGGAAGAGAGAGAGAAGAGAGAGAGAGAGAGGAGAGAGAGAGACGAGAGAGAGAGAGAGACTTGGTACGCGAGGACTAGTTCGTAAAAAAAGAGACTAATTATTAATGTTTAGGGTGATGTAGCGTAAATTCACTTTCATAATTTTTTTGAAATTATTACCTACTACTAATCACCATTATGAGTGGTTATTAATCATTAAATAAAGCCATGACGGAGCTTTACATGCAAATCTTCTCCACAGCCACTAAAACTGTGCATCAAGCCAAACATAATAAATAATAAAAAGAACTTTGTTGTGGTGCTCTCTCTTTTTTCTTTTCTTGGTTTTCAGTAGCTAAGTGGAATAAGTTATCCCTTTGAGATTTAACCTCTACTTTCTATCTTAAAATGGTATTCATATAATGCAATTAATATAATTATGTTAATTTGGTTCTGTGCAGCGGGTGAGATGAGATTTGGAGTTCAGGAAAATAAAAGCAAATGTCATTACAGCCCAAAGATAGTATGACTGGGCCGTCCATATATGGGCCTTATAGTCATGTAGTAAGAGTATTTTGTATATAACATGTTTGTTTCAACCATAAGCAATAATTGTTCTTACAAATTTTTAATAGATGAAAAATAAAATACAAACCTAGCATTTTATTTAGACAATATATGTGTATGATTGCAATTTCTATTATGTATGATACATAGAGGAGCAAAAGCTAGCAAACAGTTATGATTTGGTCCTAAGGCATGCAATTTACCATGGCCTACCAATTTCATAGTGGCTTACACCCATCATTGTCAAGATAACATGGTCAACTAGTAAATAAATTTATCATATATTGGTAATTTATAAATATTTCGTATAACTTTTAAATCATTTTCACATATAAAATGCGGATTCTTTGTATCATAGGGCAAGGGTACGTGTTACCACGCCAGCAGAGATATGAAATTAGGGACAATTAGAATTATTTTGTCAAATAATGACTCCATTTTAAAATTTTTGATTAAAGATGGTTTATAAATTACTACTAAGGAAAAGGTCTCATTGATTTTTTACGACTCCTTATGTAAGATGTAAAAAATAATCGACACTATATGTTATTTTCGTGTTCACGAAATCAATTTCACACATTTTAGTTCGTCCCTGATAAACTAACAAACAAAAAAGTAATTGTACTTTTAAAAAGTTAATTTTTCCTTTTCTTTCTGGGACAAGGTGATGAGCAATGTCAATGCTCTCGATATCATGTCTCATGTATATGATCATAAAATCACTATGAATCTATGTATCTATTTAAATTTCCTGCATAATTACTTTAAAAACACTGGAGCTTTATTAAGAACTATATGTAAGAAGAATTAGGAATAGTTTAATTGAGAATGGGGACAGGATCAAGTGCAAAATCTAAGAACATTTTATTCAAAATTTAAGTGGAGCACAAAATAAATTGGTTGGTGTATCTAAGTCAAGATTATCAAGCCGAATGTCACGTTATGGCTTATCTCTTATACAATAACGCCAAATATGTTACATTAGCTTTCCACTTAATATATTTTCACCCTTTTGAATTAATTACATGTAGCGCATTACATAAGATTTAGGGTCCAATTGAAAATTATTCAATTTATAGTATGGAAGTGAGTGACTATTATTGTTTTGCTCGAGTACAATGTTCACATATTTAGTTCAGGAATATAGTTTTGGTTTCTTACGTCTACGTTCTTATATGTTTATTTAAATAGTTTGATCATAGACGTGGATATTCTTTTCATGCATTTGAAGGAATATCATACTCATTTCCCAAAGAGAATAGGAATAAAAATTCGCTCTTTTCAGAAATATTTCATTTAAACTTTTAATGTCCGAAAAAGGTTCACTTATGTCATGTGTCTCCCACTAGTGATCTATCCAATTTTATTTTTAAAATAAGTGCTCCATCTTTTTATGCTTTCAACCACAAGGCAGGTTAATTATTTATAATGTATCGTAAATCATCAGGATCGATGATATATGCCTGAATGTTTTAGTATAGTCTTTGAAGAGAAAAATAAAACTATATATGGAAATCACAGTTTTCAAGATATGATGTGTATGTAATCAAAATTTTAAAACAAGCTAATTATTGTGGCATGTGACATTTCCATTGCCCGATCCATGTGAGTATAAAGTTACCTAACTGTCAGATCTTTGATTAAGATCTAAGATAAGAGGAGATTTATGAATGCATATTCAATAATTTGACATACATTCCAATTGTATTTTTCCATTATTATTGTTATATTTTAATTTGTACATTTTGAATAATGCATCATGTCCAAAAAGACGCAGCTATAAATTCTGAAGTGGTAAACCTATAATGTCGACACAAGTGGCAATTAAATTGGACCACGTATCATTTGTCATAATAGAGATTTTTGCGTATATATATTATATAAAATAAATGTTTAAGCTCCTTTTGTCACGCTTCTCTCGGACAATATTTTATATATGTATATTTCAAAGGATATATAGGGTTTTGTTTATTTAGTGGCTCGAAGCATTCTTGTTAAGCTGTTACTAGCACGGAGCATGCATTTTTCTAGTTTGGTCTATATTTTAGACCTAATTACTTCAATACGATTAGAATAGTTTTTTTTTTTTTTTTTCTGTATAAACCCCATTAATGTTTAGGTACATAACCACATTATTAAGACAGTAGTCAACACACTAAGTAATGAACTATTTCAGATTGTTGGCACGTAAGTATGTTTTACTAACTCTATATTAAAACAATTGAATTAGTTAAGTTAAATAATATCATTTTTACTGTTTTATCTAAGTAAATATAAACAATCCTTCAAACGCACAAGTGCATGTACCTGCTAATTTTAAATAACAAGTCAAATATGCAGTAGACCGAATCATTTAATTAAGTTAATTATTCAATCCATATTATTATACAAAGTGGTTTTAGAATCTTAGGACTATCAAGCGTGCATCGGAGAACGAATACCTATTTATAATAGTAAACTGATTATTGTAAATTCCAACAAATGATATTTGTAATCAAAATGTGGAATGACGTTAATTGCAAGAATATATGTTATAAAAAAAATTGCAAAAAGACAAGAAGTACGAAATGACAAAAGTAGAGCACTATGGTCCAGCGTGGACCCTAACTCGGACATTAGATCCTATACGTTACTTTCTTCAACGCATTGCCGAGGGCATAATTGTCTTTTTACTACGGACATGAACTTCCTTTTGCACGGCATCGCTTTTCATCACGCATTCTCACTTATTATTTATTTCCATCTGTTTTTATTTATCTTAGATGCATTCTCAAACTTCATATACTAATTTGGTCAATTTAAGCATAACGGATAAATATTATTTCTTTGGTTCATCTGTTTACCTTTCTTTGTACACACAGGTTATCTTTATGGACATCTTTTTTGTGAATAGACGAATATTCTTGTGTTAATGAAAGAAATCTATATTAAATTACAAATCTAAGTACCACATATCCTTATTCCAAGTTCTTTATCTCACACATCTCAAAGCCTCAGCTTTTTAATTATTTTTATATTTAAGACAAATAACCAAATTCCGAATATTCTCTGTAAAAAATCACAAAAACAAACGCAGACAAAATTATCTGACCATCCTAATTCCCCACTTCTTTTTCCTTTGAGAAAACAGAAATTGAAAAAAAGAAAAGAAAAAGAAAATACCTAATGGCATCTGCTGTAGTTTCAGTCAAAGCACAGACCTGTTTCCATCACCAACCCTCTCATTGATTAATCATCATCATCATCTCTCCTCTCTCTCTCTCTCTCTCTCTCTCTCTCGACAGCAGTTTCATGTACTTATATGTATGCGAGTTGTATGGATTGTTGCACCTATAATATAACTCGAGTAGAAAAGAGAAAGCAAACATCATAAGAACACTTTTTACCATTACCACCAACCAAGTGAAACCGCACATTCTTGCCATCTCACAAAGCAGTAATCTTTTCATTACACAGCCGAGGATTTCATCCAAGATCGTTTTTTTACTCACTCTTAAACTTGGCCATGGAAAACGTGGTTGATGTGTTTAACTGCGAGCTGAAAGCTTGTGGGATTGTGTAGGGCTTTCGTTTCTAAACTCGTTGTGGGGAAACATCTCCATCTTTTCTCATAATTTTTATGAAACTATTCTCCGCCTTTTCTCCTACCCTTTTCGTCGTCTTGCTTCTCTTCTCCTCTATCTCTATCTCTTCGTGGAATGGAAAGCAAGATCTTCAAAGCTGTGAACTTAGACCCAGAAAGGAAAAGAAGCGGTGGATTGAGGACAAAACAAGCTGGGCGAGGTTCTTGTAGAGGAAGTTAGATAAAGGCCTTCTTTTGTTTTCTTTCTTCTCTAAGTAGGAAAAAAGAAAAGAATAGGGAAGAAGACAAGTATTGTTGTTCTTCCTTTGTGAGAGGAATAACCTTTATATTCCTCTGTCATCAGTCGAATCTTTGCGTGTTCATACGAACGAATATTCAAATTCTGCTGTTCATTTTAGTGCATGGTACAATTATTACTGCAAGAAGTACTGCTAGTTCAAAAATTTAGTTTTTTTTCGGCCATGGGTTATTTATTGAAAGAGGCCTTGAAGACTCTCTGTGGAATCAATCAGTGGGCTTATGCTGTTTTCTGGAAGATTGGTTTCCATAACCCTAAGTGAGTCTCTTCAACTTCTAAGTTCAAACTCTCTCTCTCTCTCTCTGTCTCTCTCTTGGAATTTTGTGCTGACAACTTGATAGGTTGAAGACGAAATGAGGGAACATAAGAGATGAGCTTCTCATAGAACTTTCATTTTCAATGCGTACCTAAAGAATGGAGCCAAAATGCAACCATACAGCTCTGGTTTCGCGTTATATGTTTGACCATGATTTTCCCCTAAAATGTTTTACAGTGTAACCAAATATTAGATTGTAATTTGTTTCCTACTTCCCTTTTCTGTGACCCTTTGGAGTTTTCTGGTTGGTCAGTTCAGTTTGTCTTGGAGAATCTTTGTAAGTAAGTGAAATAACAGATCTCCTTTAGATCTGACGAATTCTCCAACTTTTCTTGTTGCCATCTCTGTGTACCTTATTTCACCAGAGGAACTTCTGCAAATGAGTGTTGATACACTAAATTAAAAAATCTTGTCTTCAAGAAATTGCTAGATACTCATCTGCTCATTGATTCCTTTCTCTTCAGGCTTCTAATATGGGAAGAATACTACTACGGGCCCGAATCATTTTCCGGCTTCGACGAGGCCCTCTTCAAGACTCACAAGCAGGGACAAAGTACACTTTCTGTTGAACAAGATGATGATGGATCATCATGTCAAGATTGTAGGAGAAGGGTAAGTAAGATTTTTATCAAACTTTTCTTCATGAAATCTGAAAATCTTGTCGTCGCTAATTCGAGTTTCGTATATCTCGCAGATTAGTCGGAAGGTCTGCATTTACTGGAATCCATCAGTGGATTATTCCATCTGAAAATCTTCAGGAGAATTCGCCTATTCACCCGAGGTATTATATACAACCCTTCTTCTCCTAAGAAAGGCGACAGATTTCTTTCATTAAAACGTAATTTCACTGTTTTACATACAGGTACTTAAGGAGATGCACGAACAGTTCTCCGCTGGCATTCAGGTGCTTACTAAAAAACGTTTCTTTTTCCATTTCGCAAAATAATCATTCGACAATTGACGGCATTGTTCTTCGTTCAGACCGTCGCTGTTATTCCCGTCCTTCCTCACGGCGTCCTTCACTTCGGTTCATACTTCAAAGTAAAAGTCCCCTCATACTATTTCCTCGGTTCGAAGTTCATTGAGTCGACGTTACGTAATCTGTTTTTTCTTTTCGTCGTATCTCAGATAGCAGAGGACGTTGGATTTCTAAACGAAGTGTCCACGTTATTACATCAGCTCAGCCAAGTGCCCGGCGTGTTGCTTTCAGACAACAGCTACTCGAATCTCAAGGCTGTCTCAATCAATCAGATACGATTCAAGAAACTGACTGCTTCGGCTACTATGCAGAGAACTACTCAGCTCGAAATCCATTCTTCGAAGGCCAAACGTCTTATTCCTCCAATGGATCATCGTCGGTCAAAGCTGAAGTTATTACAGACTCGAATCTCGACGCTTGGATCGATCAGCTTTCTTCTTCTCCTTTCGATCTCAAACCTGCGCGACGACGCACGCACCTCCAATCTTGGGGCGGGAAAACCTCAACATAGCCGAGCTTTCCATGGTTCCATGGGAGATGGGCAAAAAACCCAATTGGGGGATGATATTTCTGACATTTTCGGTAATCTCTGTAATAACTTTACGGGCCAAGGATCGCCTACAGGAGGAAATTCAGATAGTGGGATCTTCTCTTCGATATGCTCCGACCATCTCTTGGACGCTGTGGTCTCCAAGGCCCGTCCTTGCCTAAAGCAGAGAGCTTTTCGACACTAACTAATCTGAGCAGTTCCTCGGCGCAGAAGGGTAAAGGCGTAAATCAGACCATAACCGCGTTTTCAAAGAAACCGCCCGAACCAAACAAGACTAATCGCAGGAGGCTGAAGCCGGGGAAAATCCCAGGCCGAGGCCGAAGATCGACAGATGATTCAAGATCGTGTCAAGGAGCTCAGAGAAATCGTCCCCAATGGGGCGAAGGTGATTTCCTTTTTTTTCGCAGACGAAGAAGTGCGATTCTTTGAACTTTCTGCTGGTCGAATTCTGAGACGAAGCTATTATTGTCGGTGTAACAGTGCAGCATCGATTCGCTTCTCGAACGCACGATCAAGCACATGCTTTTCTTGCAGAGCGTCGCCAAGCATGCAGACAAGCTGAAGCAAACTGTGGAGTCGAAGGTTTGCTGCTACTACTAACTACCTTAACCGTCGGCGATAAGATTATTCAGTTTTTCTGAATAAAGATTGTTTTTCTTTTTCGGAGTTTCAGATGATTGAAGGAGGCGGCGCGACATGGGCCTATGAAATCGGTTCACAGTCGATGGTCTGTCCCTTGTAGTCGAGGATCTTAACCAGCCACGCCAAATGCTCATCGAAGTAAATCCAAAAACCCTTTTCATTAGCTCATAAATTTCCAACCTTTACAGAAACCTTTCTTACAAAACCGATTCGTTCCACAATCTACAGATGCTGTGCGAAGAAAGAGGCTCGTTTCTAGAAATAGCCGACGTAATCAGAGGGTTAGGACTAACCATCTTGAAGGGAACAATGCAGCAGACTAGGAACGACGACAAAATCTGGTCCCAGTTCGTCGTAGAGGTAATAAACATTATAAATATAAACGAAAACCCACAGCACAATCCCAAAGTACATAATTAGAAAACGACAGCTTATTGAACTGACCGTAAATCTTCGTCTTGGTCAGGCGAATAGGGACGTCACGAGGATGGAGATCTTTATGTGGCTCGTTCGAGTTCTTGAGCAAAGCCCAAGAAAGTGCGATGTCGATGAAAAGATGACGATGAATAGAGCAGCTGCATCTGTTATTACAGCCACCGGCGATCTACGTAATCTCCCTTGATGCTTAGATTGCATGAGAATCTGTTTGTGTATAGTAAGAACGTGTTATATATAACTTGTTAGCAACTGCCTTCTTTGTTATGCTTGGAATGTCTTCTGTAAGATTTGATGGTTTCCTTCCCTTGTCGTTTGTAACTTGTCAGGAAGGACTAAGTTCTGTTGTGCTTTTTTAATATTGAAAATCTACTAATTTATCTTGGAATATATAATACTGAAAACATCTTAAATAGAAAAAAGATTCGAGAAAGACGTGCAAACGTGAGATGTTTAAGTACAACTAGCAAGAAAGAATGACTTTATAAAAAGCAGATGCAACCCAATCTACTCAATTTCAGGGGAGACGATTGCATAAATACTTGAAGAGACTGGAAAAATAATACCTCGTCGAATTCGCAAGAGCGCGTACAAACCAAGCACCGACTTCGCGCGTGGCATTTCATATATGGCTTCGACCGACCCGAATAGGCCCGTCACGGGTGGGTACCGGCCCAGAACGGCGGCACCGCCTATCCATACCGCCACCGGCGAACTACCAGAGCTACCCCTATCCGCCGCAGCAGCAGAACTACTACTACGACCAGCGCGCCGCCCGGCGCGCCACGTGGCTCCGCCGCATCTTCGCCTTCGTCATCGCGTGCGTCGTGATATTCGGAACCGTGACGTTCATCGTGTGGCTGGTTCTCCGGCCTCAGGTCCCCCAGTTCCGCGTCGACGACCTACGGATCTCCAATTTACGGTGAACCCTAATTCGACTTCGGTCACGCTGACGTCACAGTTCCAGCTCACCGCGAGAAACCCTAACAAGAAGATGACCCTCAAGTACGACGCCTTCGACGCGTATTTGTACTACGGCTCGACTTCTCTAGCGGAGACGGTGATTCCTCCGTTCGCACAGGGGACTAAGAACGAGACGGGTCTGACGGCCGCGTTCGCCGCCGTGGGGACCTACGTGGCGGCGGCGTGGTGAGCGCGATCAACGATGAGAGGAGTAGGAACGGAAATTCAGTGGCGACGTTCAATTTGAGGATGCTTTGCAAGGTTAAGTTTGAGGCTAAAGCTTGGAGAACGAGGAGGAGGTATCAAGGTTTTCTGTGGGAAATTGAAGGTGGGATTTTCCGGCGGCGACGGTGGAAGGTCTGGGTCATTGACGGCGGACCCAGTCAGTGTCAGGTGGGGTGATGGAAGCCAATCAGGTAATTTTTTATTAGCTCTTAAGCTTTGTTTCTGATCTGTGGTGAAGATATGGACGTATTGTATTAATCTTTTTCTATAAAATCGTGATGTTTTTTTCTGGGATTTCAAACATTCGAGCTAGTTTTGATTGTACATAATAGTGTAATTATTTTATGACAGAGCCTCTTATTCCTTAATTCCTTGCGTGCCCACTTTTCTTGGATGATTGTCTTGTTCTGTTCTTGCTTTGGGAATGACTGATATTTGCCTAACTTCGAACTTGCACTTGTAATAAAGACAAGGGTAATAGCTTGGTCCAACTCTAAATGGAAAACAAAACTTGAGAATGAGTGGAAAATTTACACAAGTTAGACTTAGACTAAAGAATGTCGGTGGCATGCAGGGAGGGTATGTGGTGTTCATCTTTCGAGCTCTGTTTCTCATAACTGCCATCACAAAAAAAAAAAAAAGATGAGTTGACAAGGAAATTCGTTACAGCAATGAATGCAATAAGCGTTCATTGGCTTACCTTGTGTGTGTTTGTTTTATATACGACTTATATCACGGCCAAACACTAAAGTCGTAAGCCAATTGATGGCAACATAGAACCTATTCCTCCAGCTTATGACCCGAGTCAGATAAGAGATCTCCAATGAACCAGCTTGGAAATCCCGCCATCGATAGGCCTTTCGCTTCCTTGATAGTTATTATACACGAGGAAAAACATTTAAAGGGGTATATAATGTGTAATAAATCACTTCAGTTTTGAGTTTGAGTTACCTTGCTCTGTCTGAGGTCCACAAGAGCCTTGTACCTCCCAATTGTGGCCATGCTTCCCAAATGCTTGTACACAAATGGTTCTCCAAAGTCTAATTCATTTGCTGCCTTTGCTCTGCCCCCGCCGGCTTTGCCTAGACGGTTCAATAGCTTCGCTAGATATTTACCTTCCCTCTCTGCCACCTATTGTTGTTACAAGCATGTTGATCATAAGGACAAATTGGCAAGCTGATATCACTGCAATAATCTCAGACGAACAATAATGCCTTTCTAACACAAACCGAAAAAGAAGAAAAACTACCTGGGCCAGGGCTGGAAGAACGGGCCTGCCCGTACTTTCAAGGAAGCCACTGCAATCACCGATGGCAAACACGTCCTTCTGAGAAGGGACTCTTAACCATTCATCGATGCCAATCCTGTAATAAAATTACATCGTTCATTGTCCTCAATGTGTGTGTATGTTGTGCTTGTGTGTGTGTTTTATAACTTCCACCAGGTGATTTGGAACTTGGAGTGAGTTGACAAATGGCGAGGGACCGACGCCTGTTGACCATACTATTAGGCCGTATGGTATCTCAGTGTCATCGCTGAGAATGATCTTCTGAGGCTGGACATCTTTCACGATTCCACGTACAAGTCGAACTCCCGACTATTTTACAATTGAGAAAGAGAAATTATACTCAGATATTATTACATTCAAGGCTACTTCAGCCTAGGATCAAAAAATGCGATGCGTATAACATCTTACTTTGGTCAACTGCTTGATTGCGTATGTTCTCAGGCGATCGTCGAAGGATGACAGTATGTCTTTAGCCTGCGATAACGACAAAAACGGAAAAAAAGATCGATCCCTTTTGAATCCAATCAATAAGGCAGATATTCAGAGGAAAAACTTATCAAAGCCTAACCTCAACCAATGTAACTTTTATATAATCCTTCACATGCGCATATCTCTGATGAACATCCTTCTGATAAAATCGCTAAGTTCACCACTGAACTCAACTCCCGTCGGGCCACCCCCAACGACAACGCAGTGTAGAAGCCTACGTTTCTCTTCATCGCTCACTCCTATTTCAAAACCGACGAAGAAATTTAGCTAAGTAATGGCAATTGTTATGCAAGCATTAATGTTCAAACAGCTTGATTGTCCCTTATTGCTTCCTACCAGGCACATCTGACAACATCAATTCAACAGCAGTTTCCTTCTGATCTCCTGAGCATGATGAACTTCCCTCAGAAAGGTTGCGTGTTTTTTGCACCTTCGATACCAAATGTCGAAGCTTGTGCGCCTGATGCAATCACTAGCTTATCGTACGCGATTTTGAAGCTCCACGGATCCAATGTACCCACCCCTTCGGTTGCTGTTTTGCAATGAATCTGCCAATCATTTGACCTCAATTTCGCAATATTACACAGCAAGTCTATGCTCCAGATCAAAGTTGCAATAAATTACTATAGATTGGATATCGTGAAGCTATACTGTTGTAATATCCTTTGCCCGCCCACAAATCTCAAGGCTCAATCGCTAAATTGAGAGGCTGACATTGTGAAGAAATTAAACCTCAACTACTTCAGCGATAAAAGACAGATGAGCAAACAAATAATGGAGCACCTGATGATTGCTGAAATCGACGCCAACGCATTTCGCAAGGAAGAAGTACGATCCAGGCTCGCGCGATATGGCGGCTGAATCCTCCCAATCGGCTCGGCGACGGAGCGGAACTCGAGCGTCCCCACGCAGGTGGAGGCGAGCAGCGGCGTGAAGACCATGTGGTTCCTCGGCGAGACGCAGACGACGTCGTATTGGTCGGTGTCGATGTCCTTGATCAGCCTGCACCCAGCCCAGCCCGAGCCCAATACAACCACCCTGGGCTTTTCGTCGCCCTTGGTGGGCAAAGGCACGGATGACGCTCATCGCCGCCAATTTCGGTGGTGGAAGTAGCGATTGAATAGGAAGAAGATGCGGACCTCACCGGCGATGTGGCCGCCGCGATTTGTCGAGTAATGCGGCGGCGGAGGAGGCGGGGTGATCAAGTTTCTGAACCAGGGCATTGTTACGATGGCGGACGATGCAAGTAAGAAGATGATCAGTTACTGCGCTACATGAAGTTGAAGGATAATGATAAGAAATGAGTGTTTTGTGTTGTTT
>JAPQWV010002912.1:0-48525 GCA_027422505.1 Craterostigma plantagineum | reverse complement strand
AAAATAAAGAAGCTGCGAGGCGAGGCGTTCCATCCGAATAAGCGAAGTTTATAAATTCTCTACTATGTCTTTGAATATTCTGCATTTTATTTTATTAATATGCTAGCTTAGATTATTTTGTGATTAAGGCCATGACAGGCCGAATAATGACTACGTATTAATATTTCTTATCCTTATTTGATCGTGTGAATCAAGTCATGTGTTCTTTGTTTGCGCTTAATGCTTGTGTATGCCTGATCAACATATGCATGTTTATTTGATTGGTTTATAGACGGACAAAGTGATTAGACCGATTAGAACGATAACATCGAACATCACTACGTAAAACCGACCAGAGATGGAATTCGGTTTCGTATGTGTGGTTTCCGAATCCTTAAGCGCCAAAAGCGTTTGAGATCGGGGAATTTCATAGAGATTGAATGCATGCGTGGAAACTACAATCCTATAGCATATACGGGTTTGTTCTCTATCGCATAGGATCGCTATTGCGGGACAAAACGAGTAGCGATTGTCTTAGGAAATTTTACCTTGACTGAGATTCATGATGGTTAGATAGGATATTTTTATGAAAACGTAGGAATTATTTGTGCTGAACATGTGCCTTAGTCACTCATCGTCAATTGATTTTATCTCATCTATTTTATTTGCGTCTATTTTATTATTTGCGCTTTTATCTCGTTTAATTAAATCATTAAAACTATAAAAATTCTCTTGGTCTAAATTAGAATTAGGTTTATATCTTAGAATTAATCAAGCTATCTTCGTGGATCGATACTCGGACTTCGTCCGTTTTATACTACTTGCACGACCTAGTACACTTGCTAGTATTTGAGCGTGTCAAGTTTTTGCGCCGTTGCCGGGGGATAGCTATATCATTAATTTTAGGATTTATTCTGATTTTTAGTTTAGACGTTTTTATTTCTCATTTATTATTATTATTATTTTTACTATTTTTTGCCAATTTGCTTACGCGATTTTTCATCTTTTGCAGCTAATTCGTATTAGTGCATGACACGAAGCTCAAGGAACGTACCATTGCTATTTTGACGCAGAAATTGAAGCAACGTGTCGGCGAAACAATCGAAATCGTAGACTGAAATGGATAATCAAGAACACGAGGAAGAACAGATGGTTCCGCCACGGCCCACTTTACTGAGTCGAGCGCTTCAGGAATTTTCGATGACAACGACCCGATTGCCATCCCGCGGGCCAAATAATCATTTTGAAATTAAAACCTTACATATACAGATGGTGACGGGGCTCAGCACAGTTTCATGGGCTTACAAACGAGGACGCAAATTCACATATTTTGAAATTTACTCAATCTGCAGAACTATTAAGTATCCAGGCTCCGATGGAAGTAAATAAACTGACATTTTTTCCCTTCTCTTTGACAGGTAAGGCGTCTGAATGGTTCTCATCATTGCCACATGCATCTATCACTAGTTGGGAGCAACTAGTGGAATGCTTCTAGGCAAATATTACCCATTGTCAAGGACCAGCGAGATTAGAAGCCTACTAGTGAACTTCAAACAAGAAGGTGGCGAATCCCTGAGCGATGCATGGAGTAGATACAAGAGCCTTCTGCGACAATGCCCGAACCACAGCATACCCTGAGCGTCCAGATGCAGTCATTTTTCTTAGGGCTGAGTACACCAAATAAAAGGATCGTCGACGGCAGATGCACACGAAACTTTATGGAGTTAGGCGACGAGGAAGCACTCCAGGCCATCGAGCGAATTTGCAGCCTACCCAGCAAGATACACTGAGCATGACCTGATCGACGAACGGCTGGAGTACATGAGATAAGTAGCCTCGTTGAAGGCGCAGCTCGAAGCCATACATAAAAGGTTAGACCAATACACTCCATGGACCCTGAGGCGGTTAACTACATCCACAATAGGCAAAGAATGCGTACTCCAACACATACGACCCAAGCTGGCGAGGCCATCCGATTTGTCGTACGGAACTCGCACTACTTAAGCCTCCAGAAGCTCAAAATCAACAGAGTGGGCCACCAACAAAACAAAAAGCTGTTGGGAGATAGCATTTGAGAAATTGGCGGGCTATCAAGGCGATCAAGTCGTAAGATAGACGAACGATCAACAAGATAGAACACAATACAAAATTTGGCGACTACAATAGGGCATCTAACAAATTCAATGTCCGAGCGCAAGCCAGGCACACTCCCAAGCGACACTGAAAAGAACCCTCGAGAGCACGTTAAGGCCATTCAGCTGAGAAATGGGAAGAAGCTTGAATCAACCAAGGAGACCAAGGTTGAAGAAGAAGCAAAGGAACCGAGCTAGATTCTCTCGCAGTGGAAAAGAAGGTCGACCCACTCCCACCAGTCAAGATTCGACCTCCATATCCCGCGGCATTACGAAGAGGAAAACCGGATAAGAATTCGAGCGCTTTATTAATATTTTTAGGAAGTTAGAAATTAACATCCCTTTTTGTGAAGCTCTTTTACAGATTCCAAAGTACGCCAAATTTTTCAAGGAGTTGCTATCAAACAGGAACAAGCTAGAGCAATATGGGAAGATAGCCCTTAATGAAGAATGCTCTGCAGTGTTACAAAGGAAGCTACAACCAAGCTCAAAGATAGGGGGAGTTTTTCTATTCCTTGTTCCATAGGCTCATTATCATTTACTAATGTCCTTTGTGATTTAGGAGCGAGTATTAACTTGTTACCCTTTTCACTTCTGAAAAAGCTAGGGATAGGTGAGCCAAAGCCTACATCTACGATTCTCCAACTAGCGGATAGATCGATCACATACCCACGAGGAGTAGTGGAGGACGTGCTAGTGAAGGTTGGAGAGCATTACTTCCCAGCCGATTTCGTGGTGCTAGACATGGAAGAAGACACCGACTTGCCTCTAATTTTAGGAAGACGTTTCTGATACGGCAAGAGCCCTTATTGATGTTGGTAATGGTAAGCTCATCCTACAGGTTGGGATGAGAAAGTTATATTTGATGTTTATAAAGCAATGAAACACCCTCCAGATGATGATTCGTGTTCCTTTATTGATAGTATTGACCATGTGCTCTGGAGTATTTTAAAACTTACAGGAATAAGGAAAACTTGGAAGCATGCCTAGTTGGAGACGAGTCCGAGGAAATGGCCGATACCGTAGCAAGCTTAGGAAGCGAACCCACCTCATCGGAGGTCGCCAAGCCCAAAGTAGAGCGTCTAGATCGATCATCAGCCATACAATCTCGACCATCAATAGAGGAACCTCCGATTTTAGAACTTAAACCTTTACCTAGTCACCTTAAATATGTTTACCTTGGTGCTCTTGATACTTCACCCGTGCTTATTTCTTCCACGTTGACAGATCTAATGGAGGAAAAGCTAGTGAGGGTGCTAAGAGAACACAAACGAGCATTCGCGTGGAAGGTTGCTGACATCAAAGGAGTAAGCCCGACCGTTTGCATGCACAAGATTTTAATGGAAGATTCTTACAAGCCGGTCGCACAACCACAGAGGCGTCTAAACCCAGCGATGCAGGAAGTGGTGAAAAGGAGGTAATTAAGCTTTTGGACGCATGTATTATCTACCCTATCTCTGATAGTGCATGGTTAGTCCGACCCAAGTTGTTCCTAAAAAGGGAGGTATGACCGTTATAAAGAATGCCTCTAATGAGTTGATTCCCACGAGGACTGTTACGGGGTGGCGTGTATGCATAGATTATAGGAAATTGAATAATGCCACCCGTAAGGATCATTTCCCCTCCCCTTTATTGATCAAATGTTAGAAAGACTAGCTGGACATGAGTTTTACTGCTTTCTAGATGGTTACTCAGGTTATAATCAGATTTCTATAGCGCCCGAGGATCAGGAAAAGACTACTTCTACTTGTCCTTATGGTACTTTTGCATATAGACGCATGCCATTTGGATTATGCAATGCACCAGCTACTTTCCAGAGATGCATGCTCGCTATTTTTTCATGACATAGTTGGGAAATTTATGGAAATATTTATGGATGATTTTTCTGTATTTGGGTCTACATTTGATACATGCCTTGATAATTTAGCATCTGTTTATATCTCGCTGTGAAGAGACTAACCTTGTCTTAAATTGGGAAAAGTGTCATTTTATGGTACAGGAAGGTATAGTTCCTCGGCACAAGGTATCGCATAAAGGAATTGAGGTGGATCGAGCCAAGGTTGATGCGATTGAGCAGTTGCCACCACCTACGTCAGTGAAGGGGTTCGAAGCTTCTTGGGACACGCGGATTCTACCGACGCTTCATAAAGGATTATTCAAAAATAGCTAAGCCTTTATCTAATTTACTTGTTAAAGATGCTATTTTTAACTTCACTGATGATTGTCTGCAGGCTTTTCGAACTTTAAAGGAGAAACTCACCACAGCCCCAGTGATGGTCGCACTGGACTGGACACTCCCCATTTATATTGATGTGCGACGCTAGCGATGGTGCTGTAGGTGCGGTTCTAGGACAACGCAAGGATAAGGTATTTCAGGTCATTTACTACGCTAGTAAAACTCTGGACGATGCCCAGAGGAATTATGCTACTACTGAGAAAGAGTTGCTAGCCGTGGTATTTGCAGTAGATAAATTTCATTCTTACCTAGTGTTGAATAAGGTAATCATCTACACTGATCATGCTGCACTTAGATACTTATTTGCTAAGAAAGATGCTAAGCCTAGGTTGATTCGCTGAATTTTACTACTTCAAGAGTATGACTTAGAGATTCGTGATAAGAAAGGTGTTGAGAATGTGATAGCTGATCATTTATCTAGGTTAGATAATTCGCATGAGCAGGATAAAGAGCTACCTATTGACGAATGTTTTCCTGATGAACAATTATATGCTTTAATCGATACATCATTACCTTGGTACGCGGATTTTGCGAATTATGCTGCTACAGGTGAGATTCCCTCAGGCTTGAGTTTTCATCAGAAGAAGAAATTTCTCTCTGATGCGAAACACTACCTGTGGGACGATCCATTCCTATTACAAGATCTGTTCTGATCAGGTAATCCGGCGATGTATACCCGCCGAAGAGGTGAGCTCGGTTTTATCTCATTGCATGCGGGGTTGACGGGTGGACACCATGGACCCACTAGGACTGCATTTAAAGTATTACAATCGGGTTTGTTTTGGCCTACTTTGTTTATGGATGCGCATGCTTATGTTACCTCATGTGATCGTTGTCAGCGTACGGGCGCTATGTCTCGAAAACATGAAATGCCTTTGAATATCATGTTAGAAATAGAGCTCTTTGATGTGTGGGGCATTGATTTTATGGGACCTTTTCCTAGCTCGTGCTCAAATAAGTATATCTTGGTAGCAGTAGATTATGTGTCTAAATGGGTAGAGGCAGAGGCATGTAGGACCAATGATGCACGCGTAGTCATTCGATTTCTTAAGAAGCATATTTTTACTCGTTTTGGTACACCTAGGGCAATAATTAGTGATGGCGGTACTCACTTCTGTAATAAGTTATTTGCTAATTTGTTGTCTAAGTATGGTGTGAAGCATAAAGTGTCTACCCCATACCATCCTCAGACTAGTGGACAGGTAGAAGTTTCGAATAGGGAGCTGAAGCAGATCTTGGAAAAGACGGTGAACGCCTCAAGGAAAGATTGGTCGTTGAAGCTAGATGACGCACTATGGGCGTACCGCACCGCATATAAAACTCCAATAGGGACTTCGCCGTTTCGTCTTCTTTTTGGAAAAGCATGCCATTTACCTGTAGAATTAGAACACCGTGCATATTGGGCTATTAAAAAGCTAAATTTTGATTTGTCTGAAGCAGGTAAAAATAGGTTGCTCCAGCTGAACGAGATGGACGAGTTTCGTCAACAATCGGACGAGAATGCCAAACTATATAAGGAGCGAACAAAGAAGTGGCATGACAAGAAGATCATAAAAAGGCAGTTCAAAGTCGGCGATCGCGTCTTGCTATTCAACTCAAGGCTACGTCTCTTTCCAGGGAAGCTAAAGAGTAAGTAGGTAGGCCCCTACATAGTACAGAAAGTGTTTCCATCTGGGGCCGTACAAATCCTTATCAATGGGAAGGACGAGCACACAGTTAATGGGCAGCGCTTGAAACTCTACGACGATGGGGAAATGGGCAAAGCGAACTTGGTATTCCTTGAAGAACCTAGTGCTATTAATATTCCTGCTTTACGTTGTTCTGTGCCTTTCAGGGACACCTCGTCTGGAGAGAATACCAGCGAGCTGAAGGACCTCCAGAAAACCAAAGCAAGCCTAGACACCAAGCCACCCTGATCGTCTCGACAATCGAGCTGACGACTTTAAAAACAGCGCTTCTTGGGAGGCAACCCAAGTATTATCGATGCATATATATTATATTTAGTCCTATTATTCTAAGTATTATAATTTTCTAATAAAACTCGCTTTCACGGTGCGCCTAGTCATGTTTGTTTTGCAGGCTCATAACTAGTTTGGGGGTTGCCCGTTCGCGATGGTTGCTTGCTTACTGCGAATCAACAAGTCTTCTACATCGATCGGCGTAAAATTCAGGGCAGTGTCACTTCTACTCTTTCTTTGCTTTTAATTTACACATTGAAGACAATGTGCTATTTAGTTTGGGGGTGGGATGTGACACATGCTAGACATAATATGCTCACATGTTTAGGTAATCGATCTATTTCGGTCTTTTTTTAGTGGGTATAATCGATGAAGGTTGCGATTTGAACGTCATCTGTGGAATCTCCTGTCAATGATGAAAATTTTTAAAAAAAATTTACCATGTCGTGATATGATTCGATGAATTGAGTGTGATAGTCTCACATGTTGCATTGTCGTGATATTAGCATGATTATTTGGCTGTATTGATTGCTTTAGGAGAGTATTGCGTATCATGAAGCACAAATCCAGCTATATATGTGAGTTTTGAACCATCAGAGATTAATTCAGAGCAACTCATTATGCTCGGTGTTTATTCTTGTGTGACACGCATGGACTGAATATTTTCGAACTTGCTCTGTTATGCATGTCAATGGTTACTATGTGGATTTTTGTGTGCGAAAATGAGAAGGGCATTAGGATTGAGTCATTGGCCTAAATACTCCCCTACCTTACGTATTACCACTTAGTGAGCCCCGTTGAGCCTATTTGACTTATTTGTTGATTTGGAGCCCAGATATTTAGCCTAATTGCCTCAAATTTAGCCTATACGACCCAGTATCAATGTGTTAATATATCGATATCGTGAAAAGTGGCTTGTTGGTTGAGAAGGAGCTAATCGTCGATGCATGTTAGTTATGAACTCGTTCTATGATATACATCTCTCGTCGTAATATTGTAGCGGACTAGAAACCTCTCCCTTCGATAAGACGTACAAAAAAAATAGATAGGAGGGGCTGGTTCGAAAAAAAAAGAAAGAAAAAAAGAAAAAAAGAAGCGAAAAAAAAAAGAAGCGAAAAAAAATATAATAAATAAAAAGAGAAGGAGCGCGAGAAGAGCTAAAAAAGGAAAAAGGACGAGTCGAGTGAAAATAGGCACGGCGTTAGAAGAGCGAAATAAGTGGTTAGAAGAGCGATTCGATGAGTTACACGTTTGATACTTTTAGCTCACTTTCCCATATGACGCACCTTTCAAAACCCGAGCCCCATTACAACCCTTGATTAAAGACCCTTTGATTCGTCCATGACTTCTACTATGTGACTATGATGTGATATATTTGCAAGCATAGAGTAATATCTTTTCATGTCGTGAATTGAGCGTCTTTATACAGATCCCTTTGAAAAACACTTCGAGCGACTTGAGCGACCCTTGTGAGAGTTGTGGATTGATGCGTAGTACGATTCTAGAAATGTCTTTCATGCTATGATAAGATTGCGACATATTACGCATGCCTCGTGTTTTGACTAGATCGTTCATTGGTTGATGATTATCTTGACTTTTTATGCTTTTACGTTTTCTGAGATGAAACAGGAGAATTTCATTGATAGATGTTTATAATCCTAACTTGATTTGGTTTTATTTCGCTTTTATGATCGAGGACGATCGAAGCTAGTTTGGGGGTTGTTGATAAGTTAGGATTTTACGTAATTTTAGTATCCATAAAAAGCGCATTTCCGATCGTTATTCACAAAATTTCTCTTGAATATCCTATATTTATGTTTGAATTTATTTTCGATGGATTTCCGAGCAAAAGAGACCGACGACGGGAAAATATGGGCACTTTTGGAACAATTTGAATCTTAGGGATCTTTGCAATTTTCAACATTATTTGGCCCAACACTGCAATTTACCAGATTTCTCTATTCTTTTGGCAGATATATGACGTGTAGAGCAATTTGATGGAGAATATTTTATTGCCAAGATGGGAAATACACATGCAAGGGAAACGAAAGGGTCAAAAAAAAACCCACTTGACCAAGTGGTCTCATTCAAAGTTGATTTGGATAGAAGCAAGGAAACAGAAAGAAGAGTCTTGACCGACTATTTCACGTTTGAATATTCATATGTGAGAGCTACAAGGAAAGAAGAAGTCAAATATGACTATATGACTTAGAAGATTCGAATATTACAAGAGATTTAGACTTAGTTACTTAAGTCGGTAATCGATTTCTATTCTATATAAGAGAGACGAGCTTAGCAGAGAAGGGAGAGCTTTGAGCAGCGAATCAAATACGAGCCTTGACAGCAAAGAAGAAAAATATACGAGCAGACCTACGGCGAAAAATAAAGAAGCTGCGAGGCGAGGCGTTCCATCCGAATAAGCGAAGTTTTATAAATTCTCTACTATGTCTTTGAATATTCTGCATTTTTATTTTATTAATATGCTAGCTTAGATTATTTTGTGATTAAGGCCATGACAGGCCGAATAATGACTACGTATTAATAATTTCTTATCCTATTTGATCGTGTGAATCAAGTCATGTGTTCTTTGTTTGCGCTTAATGCTTGTGTATGCCTGATCAACATATGCATGTTTATTTGATTGGTTTATAAGACGGACAAAGTGATTAGACCGATTAGAACGATAACATCGAACATCACTACGTAAAACCGACCAGAGATGGAATTCGGTTTCGTATGTGTGGTTTCCGAATCCTTAAGCGCCAAAAGCGTTTGAGATCGGGGAATTTCATAGAGATTGAATGCATGCGTGGAAACTACAATCCTATAGACATATACGGGTTGGTTCTCTATCGCATAGGATCGCTATTGCGGGACAAACGAGTAGCGATTGTCTTAGGAAATTTTACCTTGACTGAGATTCATGATGGTTAGATAGGATATATTTTATGAAACGTAGGAATTATTTGTGCTGAACATGTGCCTTAGTCACTCATCGTCAATTGATTTTATCTCATCTATTTTATTTGCGTCTATTTTATTATTTGCGCTTTTATCTCGTTTAATTAAATCATTAAAACTATAAAAATTCTCTTGGTCTAAATTAGAATTAGGTTTATATCTTAGAATTAATCAAGCTATCTTCGTGGATCGATACTCGGACTTCGTCCGTTTTATACTACTTGCACGACCTAGTACACTTGCTAGTATTTGAGCGTGTCAAGTTTTTTGGCGCCGTTGCCGGGGATAGCTATATCATTAATTTTAGGATTTATTCTGAGTTTTAGTTTAGACGTTTTATTTCTCATTTATTATTATTATTATTTTTACTATTTTTGCCAATTTGCTTACGCGATTTTTCATCTTTTGCAGCTAATTCGTATTAGTGCATGACACGAAGCTCAAGGAACGTACCATTGCTATTTGACGCAGAAATTGAAGCAACGTGTCGGCGAAACAATCGAAATCGTAGACTGAGAATGGATAATCAAGAACACGAGGAAGAACAGATGGTTCCGCCACGGCCCACTTTACTGAGTCGAGCGCTTCCAGGAATTTTCGATGACAACGACCCGATTGCCATCCCGCCGGGACCAAATAATCATTTTGAAATTAAACCCATTACATATACAGATGGTGACGGGCTCAGCACAGTTTCATGGGCTTACAAACGAGGACGCAAATTCACATGTTTTGAAATTTACTCAAATCTGCAGAACTATTAAGTATCCAGGCGTCTCGATGGAAGTAATAAACTGACATTTTTTCCCTTCTCTTTGACAGGTAAGGCGTCTGAATGGTTCTCATCATTGCCACATGCATCTATCACTAGTTGGGAGCAACTAGTGGAATGCTTTCTAGGCAAATATTACCCATTGTCAAGGACCAGCGAGATTAGAAGCCTACTAGTGAACTTCAAACAAGAAGGTGGCGAATCCCTGAGCGATGCATGGAGTAGATACAAGAGCCTTCTGCGACAATGCCCGAACCACAGCATACCCCTGAGCGTCCAGATGCAGTCATTTTTCTTAGGGCTGAGTACACCAAATAAAAGGATCGTCGACGGCAGATGCACACGAAACTTTATGGAGTTAGGCGACGAGGAAGCACTCCAGGCCATCGAGCGAATTGCAGCCTACCCAGCAAGATACACTGAGCATGACCTGGATCGACGAACGGCTGGAGTACATGAGATAAGTAGCTCGTTGGAGGCGCAGCTCGAAGCCATACATAAAAGGTTAGACCAAATACACTCCATGGACCCTGAGGCGGTGAACTACATCCACAATAGGCAAAAGAATGCGTACTCCAACACATACGACCCAAGCTGGCGAGGCCATCCGAATTTGTCGTACGGAAACTCGCACTACTTAAAGCCTCCAGAAGCTCAAAATCAACAGAGTGGGCCACCAACAAAACAAAAAGCTGATTGGGAGATAGCATTTGAGAAATTGGCGGGCTATCAAGGCGATCAGAGTCGTAAGATAGACGAACGATTCAACAAGATAGAGAACACAATACAAAATTTGGCGACTACAATAGGGCATCTAACAAATTCAATGTCCGAGCGCAAGCCAGGCACACTCCCAAGCGACACTGAAAAGAACCCTCGAGAGCACGTTAAGGCCATTCAGCTGAGAAATGGGAAGAAGCTTGAATCAACCAAGGAGACCAAGGTTGAAGAAGAAGCAAAGGAGACCGAGCTAGATTCTCTCGCAGTGGAAAAGAAGGTCGACCCACTCCCACCAGTCAAGATTCGACCTCCATATCCCGCGGCATTACGAAGAGGAAAACGGATAAGAATTCGAGCGCTTTATTAATATTTTTAGGAAGTTAGAAATTAACATCCCTTTTTGTGAAGCTCTTTTACAGATTCCAAAGTACGCCAAATTTTTCAAGGAGTTGCTATCAAACAGGAACAAGCTAGAGCAATATGGAACGATAGCCCTTAATGAAGAATGCTCTGCAGTGTTACAAAGGAAGCTACCACCAAAGCTCAAAGATAGGGGGAGTTTTTCTATTCCTTGTTCCATAGGCTCATTATCATTTACTAATGTCCTTTGTGATTTAGGAGCGAGTATTAACTTGTTACCCTTTTCACTTCTGAAAAAGCTAGGGATAGGTGAGCCAAAGCCTACATCTACGATTCTCCAACTAGCGGATAGATCGATCACATACCCACGAGGAGTAGTGGAGGACGTGCTAGTGAAGGTTGGAGAGCATTACTTCCCAGCCGATTTCGTGGTGCTAGACATGGAAGAAGACACCGACTTGCCTCTAATTTTAGGAAGACCGTTTCTGAATACGGCAAGAGCCCTTATTGATGTTGGTAATGGTAAGCTCATCCTACAGGTTGGGGATGAGAAAGTTATATTTGATGTTTATAAAGCAATGAAACACCCTCCAGATGATGATTCGTGTTCCTTTATTGATAGTATTGACCATGTGCTCTGGAGTATTTTAAAACTTACAGGAATAAGGAAAACTTGGAAGCATGCCTAGTTGGAGACGAGTCCGAGGAAATGGCCGATACCGTAGCAAGCTTAGGAAGCGAACCCACCTCATCGGCCAAGCCCAAAGTAGAGCGTCTAGATCGATCATCAGCCATACAATCTCGACCATCAATAGAGGAACCTCCGATTTTAGAACTTAAACCTTTACCTAGTCACCTTAAATATGTTTACCTTGGTGCTCTTGATACTTCACCCGTGCTTATTTCTTCCACGTTGACAGATCTAATGGAGGAAAAGCTAGTGAGGGTGCTAAGAGAATACAAACGAGCATTCGCGTGGAAGGTTGCTGACATCAAAGGAGTAAGCCCGACCGTTTGCATGCACAAGATTTTAATGGAAGATTCTTACAAGCCGGTCGCACAACCACAGAGGCGTCTAAACCCAGCGATGCAGGAAGTGGTGAAAAAGGAGGTAATTAAGCTTTTGGACGCATGTATTATCTACCCTATCTCTGATAGTGCATGGGTTAGTCCGACCCAAGTTGTTCCTAAAAAGGGAGGTATGACCGTTATAAAGAATGCCTCTAATGAGTTGATTCCCACGAGGACTGTTACGGGGTGGCGTGTATGCATAGATTATAGGAAATTGAATGATGCCACCCGTAAGGATCATTTCCCCCTCCCCTTTATTGATCAAATGTTAGAAAGACTAGCTGGACATGAGTTTTACTGCTTTCTAGATGGTTACTCAGGTTATAATCAGATTTCTATAGCGCCCGAGGATCAGGAAAAGACTACTTCTACTTGTCCTTATGGTACTTTTGCATATAGACGCATGCCATTTGGATTATGTAATGCACCAGCTACTTTCCAGAGATGCATGCTCGCTATTTTTCATGACATAGTTGGGAAATTTATGGAAATATTTATGGATGATTTTTCTGTATTTGGGTCTACATTTGATACATGCCTTGATAATTTAGCATCTGTTATATCTCGCTGTGAAGAGACTAACCTTGTCTTAAATTGGGAAAAGTGTCATTTTATGGTACAGGAAGGTATAGTTCTCGGGCACAAGGTATCGCATAAAGGAATTGAGGTGGATCGAGCCAAGGTTGATGCGATTGAGCAGTTGCCACCACCTACGTCAGTGAAGGGGGTTCGAAGCTTCTTGGGACACGCGGGATTCTACCGACGCTTCATAAAGGATTATTCAAAAATAGCTAAGCCTTTATCTAATTTACTTGTTAAAGATGCTATTTTTAACTTCACTGATGATTGTCTGCAGGCTTTTCGAACTTTAAAGGAGAAACTCACCACAGCCCCAGTGATGGTCGCACTGGACTGGACACTCCCATTTATATTGATGTGCGACGCTAGCGATGGTGCTGTAGGTGCGGTTCTAGGACAACGCAAGGATAAGGTATTTCAGGTCATTTACTACGCTAGTAAAACTCTGGACGATGCCCAGAGGAATTATGCTACTACTGAGAAAGAGTTGCTAGCCGTGGTATTTGCAGTAGATAAATTTCATTCTTACCTAGTGTTGAATAAGGTAATCATCTACACTGATCATGCTGCACTTAGATACTTATTTGCTAAGAAAGATGCTAAGCCTAGGTTGATTCGCTGAATTTTACTACTTCAAGAGTATGACTTAGAGATTCGTGATAAGAAAGGTGTTGAGAATGTGATAGCTGATCATTTATCTAGGTTAGATAATTCGCATGAGCAGGATAAAGAGCTACCTATTGACGAATGTTTTCCTGATGAACAATTATATGCTTTAATCGATACATCATTACCTTGGTACGCGGATTTTGCGAATTATGCTGCTACAGGTGAGATTCCCTCAGGCTTGAGTTTTCATCAGAAGAAGAAATTTCTCTCTGATGCGAAACACTACCTGTGGGACGATCCATTCCTATTACAAGATCTGTTCTGATCAGGTAATCCGGCGATGTATACCCGCCGAAGAGGTGAGCTCGGTTTTATCTCATTGCATGCGGGGTTGACGGGTGGACACCATGGACCCACTAGGACTGCATTTAAAGTATTACAATCGGGTTTGTTTTGGCCTACTTTGTTTATGGATGCGCATGCTTATGTTACCTCATGTGATCGTTGTCAGCGTACGGGCGCTATGTCTCGAAAACATGAAATGCCTTTGAATATCATGTTAGAAATAGAGCTCTTTGATGTGTGGGGCATTGATTTTATGGGACCTTTTCCTAGCTCGTGCTCAAATAAGTATATCTTGGTAGCAGTAGATTATGTGTCTAAATGGGTAGAGGCAGAGGCATGTAGGACCAATGATGCACGCGTAGTCATTCGATTTCTTAAGAAGCATATTTTTACTCGTTTTGGTACACCTAGGGCAATAATTAGTGATGGCGGTACTCACTTCTGTAATAAGTTATTTGCTAATTTGTTGTCTAAGTATGGTGTGAAGCATAAAGTGTCTACCCCATACCATCCTCAGACTAGTGGACAGGTAGACGTTTCGAATAGGGAGCTGAAGCAGATCTTGGAAAAGACGGTGAACGCCTCAAGGAAAGATTGGTCGTTGAAGCTAGATGACGCACTATGGGCGTACCGCACCGCATATAAAACTCCAATAGGGACTTCGCCGTTTCGTCTTCTTTTTGGAAAAGCATGCCATTTACCTGTAGAATTAGAACACCGTGCATATTGGGCTATTAAAAAGCTAAATTTTGATTTGTCTGAAGCAGGTAAAAATAGGTTGCTCCAGCTGAACGAGATGGACGAGTTTCGTCAACAATCGGACGAGAATGCCAAACTATATAAGGAGCGAACAAAGAAGTGGCATGACAAGAAGATCATAAAAAGGCAGTTCAAAGTCGGCGATCGCGTCTTGCTATTCAACTCAAGGCTATGTCTCTTTCCAGGGAAGCTAAAGAGTAAGTGGGTAGGCCCCTACATAGTACAGAAAGTGTTTCCATCTGGGGCCGTACAAATCCTTATCAATGGGAAGGACGACCACACAGTTAATGGGCAGCGCTTGAAACTCTACGACGATGGGGAAATGGGCAAAGCGAACTTGGTATTCCTTGAAGAACCTAGTGCTATTAATATTCCTGCTTTACGTTGTTCTGTGCCGTTCAGGGACACCTCGTCTGGAGAGAATACCAGCGAGCTGAAGGACCTCCAGAAAACCAAAGCAAGCCTAGACACCAAGCCACCCTGATCGTCTCGACAATCGAGCTGACGACTTTAAAAACAGCGCTTCTTGGGAGGCAACCCAAGTATTATCGATGCATATATATTATATTTAGTCCTATTATTCTAAGTATTATAATTTTTCTAATAAAACTCGCTTTCACGGTGCGCCTAGTCATGTTTGTTTCGCAGGCTCATAACTAGTTGGGGGTTGCCCGTTCGCGATGGTTGCTTGCTTACTGCGAATCAACAAAGTCTTCTACATCGATCGGCGTAAAATTCAGGGCAGTGTCACTTCTACTCTTTCTTTGCTTTTAATTTACACATTGAAGACAATGTGCTATTTAGTTTGGGGGTGGGATGTGACACATGCTAGACATAATATGCTCACATGTTTAGGTAATCGATCTATTTCGGTCTTTTTTTTAGTGGGTATAATCGATGAAGGTTGCGATTTGAACGTCATCTGTGGAATCTCCTGTCAATGATGAAAATTTTTAAAAAAAATTTACCATGTCGTGATATGATTCGATGAATTGAGTGTGATAGTCTCACATGTTGCATTGTCGTGATATTAGCATGATTATTTGGCTGTATTGATTGCTTTAGGAGAGTATTGCGTATCATGAAGCACAAATCCAGCTATATATGTGAGTTTTGAACCATCAGAGATTAATTCAGAGCAACTCATTATGCTCGGTGTTTATTCTTGTGTGACACGCATGGACTGAATATTTTCGAACTTGCTCTGTTATGCATGTCAATGGTTACTATGTGGATTTTTGTGTGCGAAAATGAGAAGGGCATTAGGATTGAGTCATTGGCCTAAATACTCCCCTACCTTACGTATTACCACTTAGTGAGCCCCGTTGAGCCTATTTGACTTATTTGTTGATTTGGAGCCCAGATATTTAGCCTAATTGCCTCAAATTTAGCCTATACGACCCAGTATCAATGTGTTAATATATCGATATCGTGAAAAGTGGCTTGTTGGTTGAGAAGGAGCTAATCGTCGATGCATGTTAGTTATGAACTCGTTCTATGATATACATCTCTCGTCGTAATATTGTAGCGGACTAGAAACCTCTCCCTTCGATAAGACGTACAAAAAAAATAGATAGGAGGGGCTGGTTCGCAAAAAAAAGAAAGAAAAAAAGAAAAAAGAAGCGAAAAAAAAAAGAAGCGAAAAAAAATATAATAAATAAAAAAGAGAAGGAGAGCGAGAAGAGCTAAAAAAGGAAAAAGGACGAGTCGAGTGAAAATAGGCACGGCGTTAGAAGAGCGAAATAAGTGGTTAGAAGAGCGATTCGATGAGTTACACGTTTGATACTTTTAGCTCACTTTCCCATATGACGCACCTTTCAAAACCCGAGCCCCATTACAACCCTTGATTAAAGACCCTTTGATTCGTCCATGACTTCTACTATGTGACTATGATGTGATATATTTGCAAGCATAGAGTAATATCTTTTCATGTCGTGAATTGAGCGTCTTTATACAGATCCCTTTGAAAAACACTTCGAGCGACTTGAGCGACCCTTGTGAGAGTTGTGGATTGATGCGTAGTACGATTCTAGAAATGTCTTTCATGCTATGATCAGATTGCGACATATTACGCATGCCTCGTGTTTTGACTAGATCGTTCATTGGTTGATGATTATCTTGACTTTTTATGCTTTTACGTTTTCTGAGATGAAACAGGAGAATTTCATTGATAGATGTTTATAATCCTAACTTGATTTGGTTTTATTTCGCTTTTATGATCGAGGACGATCGAAGCTAGTTTGGGGGTTGTTGATAAGTTAGGATTTTACGTAATTTTAGTATCCATAAAAGCGCATTTCCGATCGTTATTCACAAAATTTCTCTTGAATATCCTATATTTATGTTTGAATTTATTTTCGATGGATTTCCGAGCAAAAGAGACCGACGACGGGAAAATATGGGCACTTTTGGAACAATTTGAATCTTAGGGATCTTTGCAATTTTCAACATTATTTGGCCCAACACTGCAATTTACCAGATTTCTCTATTCTTTTGGCAGATATATGACGTGTAGAGCAATTTGATGGAGAATATTTTATTGCCAAGATGGAAATACACATGCAAGGGAAACGAAAGGGTCAAAAAAAACCAACTTGACCAAGTGGTCTCATTCAAAGTTGATTTGGATAGAAGCAAGGAAACAGAAAGAAGAGTCTTGACCGACTATTCACGTTTGAATATTCATATGTGAGAGCTACAAGGAAAGAAGAAGTCAAATATGACTATATGACTTAGAAGATTCGAATATTACAAGAGATTTAGACTTAGTTACTTAAGTCGGTAATCGATTTCTATTCTATATAAGAGAGACGAGCTTAGCAGAGAAGGGAGAGCTTTGAGCAGCGAATCAAATACGAGCCTTGACAGCAAAGAAGAAAAATATACGAGCAGACCTACGGCGAAAAATAAAGAAGCTGCGAGGCGAGGCGTTCCATCCGAATAAGCGAAGTTTTATAAATTCTCTACTATGTCTTTGAATATTCTGCATTTTTATTTTATTAATATGCTAGCTTAGATTATTTTGTGATTAAGGCCATGACAGGCCGAATAATGACTACGTATTAATAATTTCTTATCCTATTTGATCGTGTGAATCAAGTCATGTGTTCTTTGTTTGCGCTTAATGCTTGTGTATGCCTGATCAACATATGCATGTTTATTTGATTGGTTTATGAGACGGACAAAGTGATTAGACCGATTAGAACGATAACATCGAACATCACTACGTAAAACCGACCAGAGATGGAATTCGGTTTCGTATGTGTGGTTTCCGAATCCTTAAGCGCCGAAAGCGTTTGAGATCGGGGAATTTCATAGAGATTGAATGCATGCGTGGAAACTACAATCCTATAGACATATACGGGTTGGTTCTCTATCGCATAGGATCGCTATTGCGGGACAAACGAGTAGCGATTGTCCTAGGAAATTTTACCTTGACTGAGATTCATGATGGTTAGATAGGATAGATTTTATGAAACGTAGGAATTATTTGTGCTGAACATGTGCCTTAGTCACTCATCGTCAATTGATTTTATCTCATCTATTTTATTTGCGTCTATTTTATTATTTGCGCTTTTATCTCGTTTAATTAAATCATTAAAACTATAAAAATTCTCTTGGCCTAAATTAGAATTAGGTTTATATCTTAGAATTAATCAAGCTATCTTCGTGGATCGATACTCGGACTTCGTCCGTTTTATACTACTTGCACGACCTAGTACACTTGCTAGTATTTGAGCGTGTACCTTTTACAGTTACTCGCGTTTTTTCTCTATGGTACTGTCGAAATTTCAAATGTTGAGCAGGGAAATTTCAAGGTTAATGGCCATCGACTGAAGCATTATTACGGTGGAGGAGAAGACACGGGCACAAAGGAGGTCATGTACCTCGATTTCAAGCTACCGTAGAACGAAAAAAAAAGGGTACGTCCGGCTCACGAAGAAGCGCTTCTTGGGAGGCAACCCAGGTATTTTTATTTATTTATGTTTTAAGCATTATAAATTAAAAAAAATATATAATAATATTAATTAATAATCTAAAACTTATATAAATTAAATTAAATAAACAATAATAATACTAATAACTATTTAATTAATAAATTTATTGCGAATATTGAGGATGGGTACAACGCAGAATCTAGAGACGAGATAGGAACGATAGTTTTATTTCATAAAAGATGGTTACAACACCATTACAACGTGTGAAGGTCCAACACAAAAGCAAATTAAAACTGCGAATAACAGACAGAACAATAGTTTATTTTGCTTCATAAGGGCGGTTACACACAAGTGCACCTTGTGATAACCCTACACACGAAAGCAAGTAAAACTCCAAACAAACCCAAAAGAAGAGCAAGGTAAAGTGGTAGCATATCTAAATTACGACGAATCCTTGCATACTCTTCACTCTCATTCTCACGATCTTGTTGTTGTCCCCAAAACATCGTGGCTAGCTAACCTAAATACTGAAAATAAGATTGTTGAATACGTGAGTTTATGGTAGATGATGCTATTGTGTTGTTCTACCACTGTCTATTTATAGGCATGAACGGCACAAAAATATCATTGTCATCAGCAAATCCCATAAATGATACAGACGAATTTTTGACTTGGATGATCTGACGCCGCGCGAGAAAGTGATATTTGTTTTGTCGATTATCAGATTTTTCCTTGCGCCAATCGTTCTCAAAAAATTCGTTGATTGCGTGTCAATCATAGTTAAAATATATTTTCAATAATAATAATAAAAAAAAATTAATGCATTCACGGCCGTTTGCATCAAATCCACGGCCGTGAATCACATAAATTAAGCCACTGCCGCGGCTCACGGCCTAGTGCTAAGCCATTCACGGCCGCGACTAGGCCCAACCATTGCCACCGCCTACATTCACGGCCATGTGCTTAGCACTCACGGCCGTGAATCGTTGAGCAACAATCCATGTCTCACACTGCCTACATTCACGGCCTGTGACCTACTGAGTCGCGGCCGTGAACGATGCATTACTCATACACTGCCGGTAGTCACGGCTTGTGGATACACATTCACGGCCGTGACTCCGACGGGTTATATAAAAAAAAAAAATAATAATAATAATAAAAATAATAAATAAAAATAAAAATAATAATAATAATAATAATAAATAAAAATAAAAATAAATAAATAAATAATAAATAATAATAATAAATAAAGAAATAAATAAAATAATATATAGTAATAATATAAAAAAAATTATAATAAAAAAATAAATATATGTAAAATTATATATATATAATAATAAAACATATATAAATCCAAAAAAAAAAAAACAAAGGGTGTCACGGCCCGTGTCTTATGAGTCACGGCCGTGACTTATGCGGTCTCACTCACTGCTCGCATTCACGGCCCCGGGCATAATAGTCACGGCCGTGAATCGGACAAAAGGAGCTCTCTGCTCCGTTTCACGGCCTGTGGGATATACACTCACGGCCGTGAATATTTCGATTTCCACCCTTTAAACCTCATATCATCGTTTTTCTTCGTCTATTTCACAACTGAAAACCACACAACATTCATAAATTCTCGTCTAATCACCCCAAAAACAAAATTCCGACCACGTCGCCGCCGCTTAACCGCCTACCGTCGGATATATCCCGGCGACACCAACAAGCAACACCGATTACACTTTTTATTTTGGTAAAATCAAACGGTATGTATACTCGCCACCCTAACTTTCGGTTTAAAGGCGACCTTCGAGATTGAGGTTGATTTTCGTGTTTATATTGCTCTTTCATTACTATATTTATGCTATAAACATGTTGGGGTTGACGGATTTGCAATTTTCGTGTGTTAATTTCGATTTTGGGCGATGAACCCTAATTTTCGAAATTGGAGCTTTTACAATTTGGGTCAAATTTGGTGTTTG
This sequence comes from Craterostigma plantagineum, assembly GCA_027422505.1. Classification (NCBI taxonomy): domain Eukaryota; kingdom Viridiplantae; phylum Streptophyta; class Magnoliopsida; order Lamiales; family Linderniaceae; genus Craterostigma; species Craterostigma plantagineum. Next base: position 28,142 of record JAPQWV010002912.1, on the reverse strand, counting down.
CACTACTCTTTATGGTTAGATATATGCTTTGAACGCCTTGGGTGTGATTAATTTCATGATTTCGTCGGTTAATTTTCGATTTGGAATGATAAACCCTAATGACGAGATTTTGGGAATTTGGAACATTTTGCCCAAATTGGTTGCTTGTCATGGATCATTTTGCGTTGGTTAATCGTCTAGCGTCGTGGAATGTGTTTGGTTTATTTATTATTGCAATTAGAATGAGTATTTTAGATTGTCTTGTATGTGTTCGACAAAATGCCGCTCTGAATTTTTATATGTTCTTGCTTTGGAATTCTCATTTTTGTCGCAACGTTGGTCGAGTCGAGCTGTGTTGATTATCGTTTTCTCGCCAACTAACATTTGGACTTCTAGGTATCATGGGTAAGAGCCGATCCGCTGCAGGACGTGCTAACGATTTGCGATCAACGAGTCGTCCACGTCGAGGCCAAAACACGTTGTCACTACTAGAGGCTATGAGGCAGTTTGACGAGGAGACACACCAGGCCCGTACAACCGGCTAAAGAATACGGAGTTCATTTCGACTGGAAAAGTATCACATCGAGCAGCAAGTGGCCGGCTACGCGTCCCTCAGCGGATGGCTCGACTTCTTCCACATTGACGAGCCGGCCTATAAGGAGCTAACCTTGGAGTTCTTATCCACCTGCTCTTTCAATGAAAACGGGCGTGACAGAATTATGTTCAGGGCTTTTAATACGGAGCACACCGTCCATGAGGACGATATTTGCAAGGCGCTTGGATTGAGGGTACCATACTTTGGAGACCAGGGCCGATTCCCAGACGCATATTACAAGGAGTACCTTAAGTATCCGACGCAGCGCCAGACCTGTTGGGCGGAACTCACGCGACCCGGCGAACCTGCCTTTAGTGTGAAGACCTCGAAGGCGTCTTCGCTCAGGTGCCCTGGTTTACGTTACATCCACCGGTTGCTTTCGACCTCGCTCGCACCAAGGGGCGACTCGCACGGCGCGATTGGACTTCGCGATCTGTACTACTTGGCCAAGATGCAGCGTGGTCAACTGGTGCACTTAGGATGGGCATGGCCTACGCCTTCAGTGCCCAGGCTGATGTTCGTAGTCACGGAAAGATCGCAGTGGGGCCGTTTATTACGAAGGTTATCAAGGGACTCAACTCCTGGCCAGCAAATCCACCAGAGATGGAGATTGTGGGTGGACGTAATCTGGTCAACGAGGAGATGATGTTGAAGATGAAGATGTTGATCAAAGCCCCCAACTGGTCCCGCTCGAACAAGGTTTACGTCTGGCACGAGGTCTACCGTGGGCAGACGGACCTGGGCGACGCATTCCCAGAGCCACTAGAAATTGAGCGCGTGGGGCCATTCCCAGTTCACCCCGACACTGCCGGCACTTCCCATTCCTCCGGCTATCACGAGGGCGAATCATCAGGGGTTGCTCCTTTTGCCTCAGCCGCCGACCTTCACACACTGCGCGAGGACATGTTACGCTACCATGAGGAGGCCATTCGACGCGACGAGGGGACACGGTGCCGCCAGGACGAGTACGAGCGTCGAAATGAGGAAGCCCACCGACGCTACCGCGAGGAGCAACAGCGATACGAGCAGGCCCTGAAAGCCATGGACGACGCAGTCAGGCGATCACAGGAGTCACTGGCGTTCCTTCGCCCTCGGCAGCCATCACCACCACCACCTTAGTTCCGATTTCCTTTGGGATGTTTCTTTTGTAGAACACTTTGTGTGTTTGGTCTAGTCATCCAGACACTTTTGATGATTATGACTTGTTTTGCTTTTTCTTTCCATCGTGCGTTTAATTTTCTTTTAAGGTTTTCAGGAAACGTGACACGAATTCAAACTACGACTCAAAATATTTCAAACTCAGGTGCAACACCCTTCCTCAACTACATCAAATGTTCCAGGCCGGACCACGCCATTTTTCAGGGGAGTCACGTTCTTTTCCAAATTCTTTTACCTTCCTTTTATTAATTTTACACGTTGAGGACAACGTGCATCTTAGGTGTGGGGAGGGGGAAATTTACGTGACAATTTTGGAAAATTTATGTGACAATTTTTTACGATGCGCTGTGGTTTTCGAATTTAAAGAAATCTGGCATGATTGTTTGCGTTCATCTCGAAGAGGATTGCATATTAGGGAGTCTAGTGAGTGATAAAGACATGCATCAGTGATTTAACCTTTTCAGCATGAATAGATATAGTGTTACTTTGAGAGATTCAGACACATAACCCATGTTCCATTGTGAGAGTTTGAGCTGACGAGCTTTTGCTCATTTTTCTTGGTTGTGTGAGTAGTGCATAATTTACGTCTCTCTAGAACGCTTGTTTGATACGCATTGAAATTGCTTGTAGTATGTTTTGCATGAATATGACGAAGGCATTAGGAAATAAGTCCACGGCCAAAGTTCCCGACCACGACTGATCACCGTAGTTAACCACTTTGAGCCTAAGCCTATTTATTTCTTACACCTCGTATATCATAACACTCCGACCTAAATAAGCCTCCAGAGATTATCTGAACCCGAGTTAAGCAGAAGTGAAGGTTAAATGTCAAACTCAAAAAGCGCAGAGATGACGGCTGCCAGAAGCGAACAGTTTGTAAAAAAAAAGAAAAAAAAAGAAAAAAAGAAAAAAAAAAGAAAAAAAAAAGAAATTTTCTGTGGAAGTGTAGCATGAGGAGAATAAGATGCTGTGATGACAAGAAAAGAACATTTCCTTCGATAATCTTCCAGTCTCGTGAATTCCACATCATTTCTCATTTTGAGACGTGGGAGAAGAAAGGCTTAGTGGAATGCAGCAGAAATAAGAGGAAATGAAAATGGTGTAATCAGAAAGGTTAATTGTTGGCGCTTTTTAGACAATGACATGAAGACCGACACGACTGCTACTCATATGTGATTCCACTACCACCTCATTAATATCTGAACCCATTTAGTCCGAAAAAGACCTTCTGATTCATGCTAACTGCTTTAAGTAATAGACGTGCGATTGACTTGCAAGCATATGGTTTAGACTAGATTATTGCATGAATTGAGCGATTCACCGATTTATTAGCCTATACACTGAGTGATTTGAGTGAATCCCTGTGAGGTGTTGATCTCGATTAGTAGTGCTAAGGAAATTCGTGTCGATAAGTGCTGATTATTGTTGTAGTGTCCATAATTGCTTGTTTGGTTCCATTGTGTGTTTTCCATCTACGTTGGTGAATTGTGAATGGTCGTGCCGTTATCTTGATAACCTTTTCTTGATTCTAATTTGCTTGAGGACAAGCAAAAGCTTAAGTGTGGGGAGGTTTGATAAACGTATTTTAATACGTTTATTGTTGTGTTTATTTGGATTATAATAGGATATTTTTGGTTATTCATTTATTTCTTGGCTCTATTTACACCCATTTAAATATTGTAGGACCTTCGAATGATTATCGAGCGAAGAGGAACGAAAACGAGGCGAAAACGACGCGAAAATGGGAAAGTTTGAAGCTGCCAGGAATCATTCACGGCCGTGAACAATCTCGCAAGAGGCCGTGAATGTAGGCAGTATGCTTAAGGATTAAAAGTCTCAAGTGTCACGGCCGTGAATCATATAGCACGAAGCCGTGACAACGGGCAGTAGGTGAACTGATGTAATTCACGGCCGTGAACTATTATGCACCAGGCCGTGAACCTGGACAGAAAGCTCAAAATCGCGTTTCACGGCCGTGATTAAAGATGCACGTGGCCGTGACTCTCTCATGAGAAGTCAATATTTAGGGTTTAGCCGCCTTCACGGCCGTGAAGCCTATTGTAAGAGGCCGTGACTCATGGCAGAAAGTCAAGAAATAGGGTTTAAGCCGCCGTCACGGCCCTGAAGGCCCGTTAAGTGGCCGTGAACGTGCCTAATTTCAGGGTTTTGGCCCAAATTCAATGCATAAAAGGGAGTTCTTCTCAGAAATGAAATACAACTTCATAGGGACGAAAATTTAGAGAAAAGGGAAGGAGGAAGAACACTAGAAGCAGCCTCGTGATTCAGAGAAGCTCAAGGGACGATCCAACAACAAAGCTACGCTCATACGATCGAGGAACGAGAGCTCCACCTCAGAAACGCCATATTCATTTCTTAGGGAAGTTTTTATGAGTTCTCTATCCTCGTTTCCCTTAAATCTCGTTATTGTGACGTTCAATATGAGTAGCTAATCCTTATGTGTGTTTGGGAAAAGATGAACGTTGGGTTATGTCGTAGTTAAGGCGTAGGATAATCGTGAACACGTATATTCGACTATTTATCGTTCTATGATATTGCTTTTTGTCTCAATATGTCTATGTGTTGATACGATTGTGCGGTACATCGTTTAGGGCGACAGCTAATAACGATTAGGCCGTTCATAGACGTTAGGATTCGAGTATAGGGCGACAACAAATACTCGATCCTCGCCATTTGGTAATTAACGATTTTAGATTCCCACGAACGTTTAGGGCGACAGCAAATCCGTGAGTGTGTAGAAACTTACCGCAATTTAGTCGATAATCACTTAGGAACGATATTCCGTAGCCTTAGCCGACAGCGTCCAGTGGGATTCGAACCCCAAACACATATTTGTCAACTTAAATCACTCGTATTATTTTAGTCGTACTACCTTACTCGTCAAATCCTTAAGTTGCTATTAAATTAGTTGTAGTATAAACAAATCTCACCATTTTATTTAGGCTAAATATCGAGACGACAGGTCAATACTAGTACTCAATTTATTCCTCGTGTTCGATACTCGGATATTCACTATAGCTATATTACAAACGATAGGTCCACTGCCTATCACGCGTGATTCTAGTTATAATATATTCGTTTTAATTATTACTTGACGTACTCGCACGAACTTATTTAAATATACACGCACGCGATCAAGGAACTACGAAATTTTATTATGATGTTCGAAACCAAGACCCTTCAGAGACTATAAATATGGGGCGTATGCAACTACACACCTTAGAAGCTATTTCTAAGAGAAGCAGAGGTCAGAGTCGGACAATTAATACAACCCACATCAACAACAGGGAGAATGACATGGGAACAAATCAACAGAGGCCAAGGCAAGGAACACTCAAGCCACCCACTAAGCTGCTCAGATCTGCCGAGATGGCTGCCAGGAGAGAGAAGGGGTTGTGCTGTAATTGTGATGAAGTTTTCAGCCCGGGACATAGGTGCAAAATAGAACAGTATATGCTATCATGACAGAGGATGAGGAACTCTCTTTTATCCAAGAAGCTAGTTTTGAGGGAGAGGAAACAACTAATGAAGTGTTATTTTCTGCTACCACTCCAATAGGAAGGGATGGACTGAACACGATGATGGTGGTGGGGTACTCTGAAGGCCATGTACTAAGTATATTGATTGACTCTAACGCTGCCAAGAAACTAAGGTGTTTGATGGAACCAATACAACCTATTGAAGTCAAAGCAATTAATGAGCAAAAGCTGAGAAGTACTATGCAAGCATCAAAATTTAGATGGAAAATGGGAGACGAAGAATTCTGCCATCCTTGAGAATTTTACATAACGAGGGTTGTGACGTCGTACTAGGTGGAGATTGGATGAGAAAATGCTCACCTGTCAAATTTGACTATGAGGTCATGACTTTCACCGTGAAGGTAGCAGGAAGGAAGGTGCGAATACGTGCCCTAACCTCATAAGCCAAAGTCAAAATGATTGCAGCGCCTACATCCTGCAAGTTATCTCCAAACCAGATATTAATGAAGCTGAAGAAGCATACATGATAGTATCTAACCACACAAATGGAACTGCTGAAGGACGGTCTCAGAAGGATCGAAATGGCAGATAAATCATTTATGACTCTGAAACAAGCTATGGACGCAACTGAAGCAAGCGACCTCATACAAGAATGGACTGACTTTGAACAACTGTTGAAAGTTTATGCAGACCAAATGAAACATTCAAAGACAGGCGAGGTGGATGACGAGGTGTACCTGGAGCTTCGACTTCTTCGCCAGAATACCATAGCTCAAGGACGAAAGTTGAAACTCTCGGCCAAACACCTTGGTTCCCTCGAGATCTGGGTGAATATAGTCCAGACGCTTACAGGTTGGAGCTGCCAGTTGAAGCACAAGAAAAGGGGAGATCTTTGGCCAAATCACTCAAGATCCTAACCAAAGGTACGAACTTGCAATGAAATCGAGACCCACCTCAGCTTGTAGCATTGTGGCCGAATGGATGCCTTGAGAGGGCGATGCGAGAGAATGAACTGCATCTTCAGATGGAGGTTCCAATGGCAAATCTTTGGGAACAAAAATCACCTCGGCGAGGCGGTGTTGTCGTTAAACCTTCTCAGCCATGTCGTGTAGGTGCTTCCGCGGGTAATGAATCTGAAGCTGGGATCTGAAGTTGCAGGTGCAGCTCAACACAAAATTTTGAAACAAGATCCTTGGGGTATTGTCATGTATTCATGTCAACCTAGCTTTGAAGATGGTTGCAATGGTATGATTGGTGATGAAGATGATGCTGTAAGGATGGGAACTACTTGGTGTACGATGATGCTAAGTGGAAAAGGCAAAAGACAACCAATATTTGGACTGGAGTGGACAAGTGGCTTCGGCTGACTGATGGGCCAAATACTTTATATTATTATTATTAGATGCTTTACCTTGGAATGGGCCTTATATGTTAATTGAGCCCAAACTCTAATTTCTACTATAAACAATATTGTACGTAGGTTGTTTTGGATAACAAAGAAATTAACCCTACTTTCTAATCTCCTTCTTCCCTTGCTGATTCGTCTTCTTCTTCTTCTTCAATCTCATCTATCCTTCTATGTTAATTGAGCCCAATACTTTATATTATTATTATCAGATGCTTTACCTTCGAATGGGCCTTATATGTTCCCTTGTTTTCTTGCGAAGTCCGTTGGTTGGAACTTTTCAAGTATCAATATATTTACTACAATATATTTAATATATCAATAACATAATTAGCACAAAGTGAAGAAAATATTCAAACGCCTCGACTTTATTAGTATACATACATACATACATACATATGCAAAATTATAAAAATGGGTCACTAAGTATGTATATAGTTACAAATATGGGTCACTAAGTATGTATATAATAAGAAAAAAGAGGTCAGTGACCCAATTTTGTTACTATATACATACTTAGTGACCTAGTTTTGTAACTGGCAAACATAGTGACCTGAAATACAAAATTGGCATACTTAATGATCCATTTTTATAATTTTCCCTACATACATATTGAACTATTCCTAGTTTTATCAAAAGCTCTCTACAAGTCAAAGTTGCTTAAGAAAAGTCATCTATTTAAAATCGATGGTCACCTCACATAATTAGTAACGAATCCCATCGCAAAAAAAAAAAAAAAAAACGGGGTTTTATTTTCTTGTTAATGACGATTAATTAAGGTCAGAATGTTATAGAAAAGTGAAGGGGAAGTTGAGATTACAAAATAAAAAATTCATATCTTTATGTTGATTGTGTCAATTACTTGAATCTCGTTTAGCTCGGACCCATTTCAAAATAGAACAATAAATGAGTTTATCTTTTCCATCTCGAACTCTATGTCAATCAATTAGATTATGGTATATTACGTTTCAGGCCCCCTTTAGTTTTTTAAATGGGATACAGGCCCTATCAGTATAAAATTTATTTGTAAGGACCCGATTTCTGCAGTACCACTCCATTGTTATGCTGTACCACTTCATTTTTATGCAGTACCACTTCATTGTTCTGTAGTACCAATTTATTGTTCTGTAGTACCACTTCATTGTTACTGCAGAAACAATGAAGTGATACTGCAGAACAAATGAAGTGGTACTGCGGTACAATGAATTGGTATTACATAACAATGAATGGGTACTGCGGAAAAATGAAGTGGTACTGCAGAAATCGGGTCCTTAAAATTAATTTTTTTTCGTGGCATGCCCTTGATGAGAATTGCCCCATTAGATTATTTGTGACATCGGAAAACTATATATCGATGCGACTCAACATATATTCAATTACTTGATGTTGACGTGATAATTGAAATACTTCGAAAAGAAAATTGTAAACTCACGGTTGGTTAAACTTAACACTCAATGTTTCCTAAGCAAAAAGTGGGATTTTGTTTTCTAGCTAATGATGATGGAAGACATGATCGAATAGCATCTTCAATTAATCCAAGTACTAAGTTGAATTTTGTTTGCTCATGACTTGGGAGATAATGAAATCAATTGTATTTATATGAATAAATAAATACATGCTTGATTAATGGACTCTATCGTAAATTTGATGCTATTTAAATAAAATAAGGGGTCTTTACACATAAGTACCTATTTGGATAAAAACTTGTAATTTAGTACCCTGTCAGGATTTTTTGTATGTAGGTACCTAACAGAATAAAGTTTTTGCACATAGGTACCCGATCCGCGAAAGTACACCATACAACACATTTGGGTACCCTATATCAACACATTTGGGTAGCCTATATAACAAAAAATGGTACGACGTATGTTATATTTAGGTACGCCCTATGTAACACACATGTATGCCGTAGGTACGACGTATGCTATATTTAGGTACCCTATATCAACGTGATATGTACGCCATATACACACATGAAGGTACGACATGACTAAAGAAACTGGTAAAAATTATATCGGGTACCTATCTGTAAAATTTTCTAACATGGGTACCTATGTGTAAAAATTTTATCCAATTAGGTATTTTTCTATAGATTCACCTATATATAATTTTAATTTTGTTATTCTTGGAATGGTATATAAGGTGTGTTAGATTCGACAACTTCAATGCATTCAATTACTTTATTACTATTATTGAAGCAAAAAGTGTATCCTTGTCACCTAGAGAGTCGTTGGGTTGGAACTATTCAACTGCCATTTGCCAATGCATTTATTGTAATAAAATTGACAATATCAAGTAATAATATAAGCTGAAATTGAAGTATATATTCAACACAACGCCTTGACTATACAAACATCTTGAAAGATTCTTTCTAGTTCTACCTTAAGCTTTTCTACAGGTAAATGTTGCTTTAAGAGAAGTCATATAACTTTATTAAGAATGATCACGTCACATAATTTAATTAATCCCGTCGCAAAAAGTGGAGTTTTGTTTTTTGTTGACAATTAATTAATGTATGAAATGATAAAAGAAAAGTGGTGAATGAAATTTGAGATTTGAAAAAAAAAACATAGAATAGTAATGAATACTACTCGATAAAGTTATCGTGTGGTATAGAGATCGATTTGCGACATTTAAATTTAGACACGAATAGGTTTTTCTATTTCGGCTAGAAATTTATCAAGTGCAAAAAAATCATTGCAACCTAGTGGTATCTGGACTAGAGTTCGATTCCCTTCCCTTCCACATTAACTTTTTATTTTATTATTAATTTTTTATATCTTATTTTACCTCTTTGAAAAAAAATTCTATTTCCTCTAATTATTTATTCACTTTTTTTTCATACGTAAATTTCATTAGAACAATAAGATTTACAGGAGCCAAAAGCTCAAATGCACCATTTGGAGCATTCCATCGCCCAGAGGGAAGAAAAAAGACAAGCAAACCCGAAAGAAAACAAAATGCAAAGATCCGACAGAAGAACTAAAGAACCTACTACAGACTAACCTAACACTCTAAACAAATGGATATCAAGTTAGATCTACGGTACTCTTCTCTTTCTTCCATCTTCAGCTTTTTTATACCTTGTCTTCTTCAGGAAGGACACTCACATAAGGGAAAAAGAACTCCTACGGGGAGCAGACAAAAACTCCCACACGGGAGACTAAAACAACATGAAAACACTCGAAAAAACGACAGCAAAAAAGGAGCAAAACTATTTGGATGTGCCGAAGGGATTTGGTTGAGCTCCCCCTCTCCATTACTGGAGGAAGGGGGAGCAAAGCTATTTTTACGGATTTCGCTGCGCCGCTAGACTGTGCGCCACTAGAGAAGGGGATGAGTGAGAGAGAGGGCTAGGGTTTTCCTTAAAAAATTCAAATTTCTTTCTAATACTTATTCACACTATACATTTACTTATATTTGATTTTTAACCCCCATCTTATTTACTTTTCTCTTTAATTTGACTAACAAAATACTTATATTTTTATTATTTATAGAGTTATCGATTTTACTCGGTTTTATTCCGGTCGTATCCTCTTAAACCACTAAACTTTAATTCACTAAATTTTTCTTACCGTTTCGAATACATAATAGAATCAATTAATAGATTATTCGCCACATCTCCGCAAGTTTATCAATTTCTGACTCAGCTTATATTTCCATTTCCTTGAAGTTGACGTGATAATTTTGAAAAGCTTATAATTCTGACTCAGCTTTTATGAATTTATACTCTTTTGGTCTAACGTAACGGTCGATCCTTATTTGTTTATTCGTAAGCAAAAAAGTGGACTTTTGTTTTCTAGCTAATGATGATGACGTAATCACTAAATTAGATTAGTTTTTGCTCATTACTTAACGAGATGTAATATAATAACTAAATGCCACTTTCTATTACTTCTATATATGCTTAGATAAATAAATTGTACTCTGCATATTATATAATTTAAGTAACGTAAGCTTGACAATGACCCGATTAAGGTGCTCTGCCAATTTGGCAAATCTATATTTCGAATGCCAAAAATAAATTTATTCAAGAGAATGGTTATTTAGGTCGCTTATGTTGGATTGTTTCAATTCAATTATAGATGCATAATGCATTTCGTTGCAGTTATCCTTACAATGATTTAGACATCTCCAACCGAATGTATTCTCAGACTCAAACTCATTCTCAAACTCAAAATGCACTAATTCTTCTCCAACCGATAAATCAATTCTCAACTCAAAAGACTATAATTGTAATATTCTCTTCTACCCGAGTTTTTAATATTAAACATGTCATTTACAACTCAAACTAGACCAATTCTTTTGAAAGAAATAATTTCACAAATAAATAATAAAGTCAATATTTTTTCAAATAAAAAACGTACAAAAACATTATTAATAACGGGAGTACTTTTACATATTTTATTTATTTTTTATTTTTTATATGGATACTCTAATAATTAAAATAAAAAAAAAAGAGTATATGTTGTAATTTTAAAATAGCAAACGTATCTTTCGGGGTATCTTATTCCCAAACGCAATATGTGATTAAAACATGAAAGAGAAGATGAAAACGAGTTTTGAGTTTCAGTTTGATTTACGGTTGAATAACTTTTGGTATTTATTTTGGATTTGGAGATGGTCGTTGCTTCTTTCCGAGAAATCAACGCAAAGAAAAGAAAAGAAAAGCATAAATCAAGAAACAAACTTGATTAGTACAATGACTATGAACAAAACTAAAAGGAAGGACACAAACTAACTAATCTTCCAAGAAATTAACTTCAAGCCCTCTCCTTCACTTGACGATGATGCAGAAATGAACGATTCTTCTTCAGATACTCATCTCAGAATTCGTTACCATTCCTCCCTTCGTAGTACTACAACAACTCAAAAGAAACACAGCAACCTCAACATGCCCGCCTTCAATCGCACAAAGAAGGGGCGAATAACCCGCCCGGTCCACCGAATCGACCCGAGACCCACGAGCCACCAAAGTTTCACACACTCAAGGTGTCCTTTAAACGCAGCCCTGTGCAAAAGTGTCCAACCATTGCCATCCCTTTCGTCGATCGCCTTCTTCTTCTTCTTCTTCGCCGCCGCCGACCCATTAGTATTACCCAAACACTTTGTAATAATCTCCCTTGCGTTTCCTTTCCTCGCAAATTCGTGTAATAAATCGTCACCCAGACTCAGAACATCGTACAGATGCTCGTTCCTCTTCTCCACCGCCAAGTCAAAGGGGGTTTTCTTCTCCTCCTTAGTAAGGGCGTGTTTGGAGAACACGGAATGGTTCAGCAAGAATTCGACGGCGTCGGAATCTCCTCTCTCCGACGCATAGTGAAGGGGAGTGTAGCCGCCGTCGTCTGCCACGTCAGCTTCGCTCCCCGCCGAGATTAGGAACTCAAGGGCTTCGATCTGCCCGTGGATGGACGCCACGTGGAGGGCTGTCTTTCCTTCAGCATCCCTCGAATTTAAATCTAAATCGGCGAAGCTTAGGCACAGAATTTCCATTAAATCGACCCTATTCATATCAGCTGCGAAGTGGAGAACTTGGCCGAGATTTCCGTCGCCTGCTGCTAAACTGCCGCCGGCGGATCGAATCAGCGTTTGTAGGACATCAGCGTTTCCGTATCTAACAGCCAAAGCGAGCAGAGACCCATCGTCGCCGTCGCCGTCGCCGTCGCCGTTGTTGATGACGTCGGCGCCGGCCTCAATTAGGAGTGAAACTAACCGTGCCTTGCCGTTCTTGACTCCCGATCGAAGCAGAGAATTCAGCTCAGATCTATCGCAGTACGTAATCGCCTTTGAGAAGAGAAACTCCGTGTCGAGCGACGACCTTCTGCCGCTCGGCGAGAGGAGGTGCTCGGCCACCTGCCGGCCGACGAAGACGACGGAGACTTTGGCGTCCTTGAATATGTGTGGGCCGGGCCTAGAAAACAGGCGGCGGAGGTCTTCTTGGCTGGCTTTGCCGGTGGGAAGCATCGAAGCTCGGACGAGGATTTCGTCGGCGGGAATCGACAGCGGCGGCTGATCGCGGGGTTTGAGGAGGTGGACGGCGAAGGTCGCCGTGGAAAGCGGTGGGATTATCGAGAAAGGCTGTGGGAAAGTGAAGATGGATGGATTTGAGGTTGTGAGTGAGATAGCTACGGACATGGTGTGCATCAGATTTGTTAGCTTGAATTCTTGGCTGCACTTTTGGCCCCTTTTGAACGCCATGGATATCACTTCAAGCTCTGGTTTGATTAGTCTGTCCATTTTCCAGCGAGAGCGAGCGAGCGAGAGACAGAGAGAGAGAGAGGGAGGGAGAGATAGAGATGGGGCTTTTGATGGTGTGTGTTTATGAATAATTTTTGGGAGATTATTGTTGTTAATATATGGGATTTTTGTATGAAATGTTTTCACTTAAATAAGCAAAAGAATAAAAGAATATAGATTGTGAGTAATAGAGGGTCTTTTCACGTAAATAATCATTTGCAACCCTGTCATTATTTTTTCTTATATGTAGGTACCTAATAGGATAATTTTTTTTGCACATAGGTACCCCATCCGCCGCAGGTACGCCATATAAAACATTTAGATACTCTAGCAACGTATTTTGGTATGTAATACGTTGAGAAAAGGGTACGTCATATATATCACACTAAGGCACCATATCGAAACGGTATAGGGTATTGTATAACGTGTGACGTGGTACGAAATATATACATGTACGGCAAGAGAGAGAAAATTGGTACAAACAGTAAAATATGTACCTATCTGTAAAAATTTCTGACATATGTATTGATTTGTAAATTTTTATTCAATTGAGTATTTTTCTATATATGTCACTTTTTTCCATATGTACCACCTGGTAACATGAAATTTTTATACATGGATACCCGTTCGGTTGAAGGCACATTTGTTACATAATAGTTGAAAATAGGTGTCTCATGGTTGAAGAGATATCATGTAAGATATTCAGGAATTAGGTACCAGACAAACACGTGATATGGTACGTAATATCTATATATATAATATATATATATTATATGTATAAAGATACTTAGGAGATGGTAAAAAAGGCAATCTCAATCGAACAAGTACCTATGTATAAAAACCTTATTTTAATAAGTACTTAGATTTGCTATGGTGCCCACCTACTGTGAGCACCATAAGCAAAACTCTCATTTTTTTGCGCTTTTTCGATTCTCAACGCCGCCAACACCTCCGTAGACAATCTCATATCCATTGGTAACTTAAATCACAATCTACAACACGTTAATTTAAAGAAAATCCATTATTTATTCTTCACATGTGGACGAATACCGATGTGATGATTTCTTTAAAATTAACGTGTTGTTGATGGTGATTTAAGTTACCAATGGATATGAGATTGTCTACGGAGGTGTTGGCGGTGTTGAGAATCGAAAGAACGCAAGAAAATGAGATATTTGCTTATGGTGCTCACGGTGGTTGCTCACGGTATGTGGGCACCATAGCAAATCTCATGATATAATAACTGATAAATTTTTATAATTTGGGTGTTTTAAGCGTAGATACAGCTTACATTACATGTGCTTAGCTATTTTTGTATCACATTGGATTATGGGCTAATTTTGTTTTTTTTGGAAGGTGACGGTGACGTTGGAACAATGAGATAATTTTTGGTGTAAGAATTGACGTACTTTTGTTTGACGAAGTAGTCTCAACTCAATCAACATGTTGGTAGGGTAAGATGAGGAGGAACAAATCCGAGTTATTGACTCGGCAAACGATTTGATTGGTTCATCTGACGTATTTAAGAAAATTAATATATGCATAGGACAAATTTATTACTATATATATTATATATATTACATTGCAAAAATTGATTTCTAAGTATATCAATTCTCAAAACTTAGTTTTGTTAGTCTCGTTGAATCTGAACTTGACTTTCATAGGAGCAAACCTATTTTTGTGCATTTTTCCAAGTTCACACATAAGAAGTGTAATGGAATCGAACTTGATATGGGGCAATTCTAATCACATGATTTATATGTGTGGGGAAAGGAAATTTATATAGCCGGAGAAATGGTATTACAAAGTTGAGAATGTGCATAAGGTGCTTATTTACAAGGAAACTGAAAGGGGCGTGTTTGGAATCGTATTTAGGACGTCGGGGACCTGTTTGGGACGTTGGAGGACCTGTTTGGGGCATCCGGGGGACCTGTTTGGGACGTTGGGGGACCTGTCCGTGACGTTGGGGGACCTGCTTGAACGTAAACGAAATAACACAAGGATTACGTGGTTCGGATCTTTGTAGATCCTACGTCCACGGGCGCTCTAAACTGGTTTTCACTAAGCTTGGAAGATTTACACGCTCATAACTCACTTTCGCTCATATCTGTTAAAGATCTAATGGAAGAAAATTATTACAGTGAGAAAGAAGATTTCTAGGTGTTTTTCGTGTGTGGAAAAGTGTTAGAATGGTGATCGTTGTTCTGAAAAATGGTTAAGTCCCTCCTTTTATAGCACATCCCAGCAGCTTCTTGTATGTAGAATTCCGGAATTCAGGGACGTGACACCTAGGGTACTGTGAACAGTGACGACTGTTGATTGAATGACAGCCTGCAAATGGCACAGCTTTCCCACAGTGATACTGCCCCATCCATGGTCGACACGTGTCCCTCTTTGCTGGACTTTTTGTTGGAGGCGTACTGAAGAAGCTCATCTGTATGGTGGCACGCCGTTCTATAAAACCTCCTGCAGCTTTATTGATCTTTATCTAGATATTTTCTTGCTTGGGCCGATTGGGCCTCTTATTTTAATACTTCTTTTAGGCCCATCTGATTCTAGTCCGTATCATAACTCATAACATCAAACTCGAGATATATTATGTGCTTGATTCATCCTTAGGGTTGGCAATGGGGCGGGATTCCCCGTCCCCGCGGGGATCCGCCCCGAATGGGGCGGGGAATCCCCGAGATTTATCCCCGCGAGGCGGGGACGGGGAATGATGTCTCCCCGTGGGATCCCCGTGTGGATCCCCTCCCCGTCCCCGAACCCTTTTAGATATTATAATATATATAATATTACATTATGATTTAAATAACAGTAAAATAATATCAAATTATAGACTAAAAAATATTAATTAATACAAATAATATATAAATTATAATTTATAAAATATTTATAACAAAAATATATTCAAATTTATATATTATATTAAAGATATATTTTTTTTTAAGAAAATTAAGGGGCGGAGAATCCCCGTGGAGAATCCCCGCCCCGCGTGGATCCCCGTGGGGACGGGGACGGGGACGATTTCGTCCCCGAATGTATCCCGGGACGGGGACGGGGATTAGATCCCCGCCCCCGCCCCGCCCCATTGCCATCCCTATTCATCCTTGACACTGTTATATAAGATATAAGTTATTTAGCCTACACATTGCCATAATTATCGGGCTAATAGATCGTATTGGAATATATTGTGTTAGACGTTAGTTGACTTATGATCCATATCTTCGAGTATTATCGTGAAAAGCCCAACAAACTTTAGTCTAAGCCCATAACCTCCTTCATTAAAGGTGTTTCCTTTTCTTCTTTTACTGTTTTGTGTCCGAATATTACGAACACTGGACCACTATCCTCTGGATACGAACAGCTCAATTAAATCGTCCTTTAATAATTGCTAAATATGAAAGAAGTAAACGCCAAAACAGTACACGTAATGCTTTAATTTATAATTTATAGATGAAATTATTGATGATGAAGATTAATGATTGATGATGGATTGCACGTTTTCTTCTTTCTCTGCTGTCATTAGTGTCTTTATATGGACCACTAAATTAGGCGCATGCTCAGTTCTCCATGTCCCACAACACGCAAGGACATTTATTTTCTATTTGATCTTTTAATTTGTTTTTTATTATATGAAGGTGATACATAGTTTTGGACGATACTCATGATTCAATCATAAATGTTTACAATTATGGGATCCTCTCACGACAAAAAAAAAAAAGATAAAAAAAAAGAAATTGCGAACTTCTTCTTCCTTGGATCATCTATACTCTTTTATAGAGTTTAGGATGGATAAAAATTGTCAATTGATCTGTCTCAATTGACCAATAAGATTTTGTTTACATTAACTACTACTAAAAATAAGAAAAACACTTATTAAACCACATACCTTCCATAACTTTTAATAACTATCAAATCTATTTTTAGTATATTACTTATTAACAAACCATTCAATATTAATTAATTTTTATTTTATTGCACACACTTAAGCCGGTTGAGATCCTCTATTCCACTTTCTGTATTCCACTACGTATTCCAACGAACGAAAATCGTTACACCTCCCCCCGACAAGTGTTAAAACACACCTAAACATCATTACACCTATGAATTTCATTATAACAAGTGTTTAAAAAAAAACTTATTATTACGTATTTTTCTATTTTAATATATAATACGATTTTTTCTACTCCATATTAGAAAAATACGTAATAATGAGGTTTTTTTTGTTTAAACACTTGTTGTAATGAAATTCATAGGTGTAATGATGTTTACGGTGTTTTAAACACTTGTCGGGGGGAGGTGTAACGATTTTCGTTCGTTGGAATACGGAATGGAATACGGAAAGTGGAATAGAGGATCTCAACCGCACTTAAGCATACTAGTGTTTTTAATGAATGCAATCCTTCAATTACGGCGGTTCATTTCATTAAACCAAACCGAAACGAACCCGAAATTTCGGCTAGAAAAGTTTGAGACCGAATTCTAAACTGAACTTACTCGGTTCGTTTCGGTAAAACAGAATTTATTTCAGTTCTTTCGGTTACCAACTGAAAAAACCGAAATACAAAAACAAAATAAAATATTTGTTATAAAATATTTATATATTGTATAAACCCAACGTATATATCAATCAAAAAGGAAAAAATGTACAACTTCAAATGGCCAACGAGAGGTATTTATAGGTCAAGAATTTCAACATTCAACCAATGAAAAATAGCAAATATAATAGCTGTAGATTCAACCTTCCTAATGGACATCCATACTTATTTGCTTATGGTGTCCCATACTTATTTGTTTATAATACTCCCCCTTAGATGCCCATTACAAAAATATTTTCATCTGATTATATAACTGCCTCGTTAAAAGCCTTATTAGGAAAACCCAATAGATAAAACCTAATGAAGGGAAAAGAGTGCATATGTTACCTCGCTCTGATGTAAACATTACTCAAGATCTTTGAGCCTTCGGAGTCGAATTAAATCTACAAATTTTTTCGAATAGTCTTGGAGGTAGCGCTTTTGTGAATAGATCTGCGAGATTGTCACTTGCTCGAACTTGCGTCAATTTCGCCGGTCTTCTGGAGGTCGTGCGTATAGAAGAATTTAGGCGATATATGTTTGATTCTATCGCCTTTGTAACCTTCTTTAACTGAGCACACATGCAGCATTGTTTTCATATAAGATCGTCGAAGGTAACTTTTTCGATTATAATCCACAGGTTTGTCGTATATGCTGGATTATCGAGCGCAACCAAACACATTATCTGCTAGCTTCATGAATTGCTAAAATTTCCGCATGATTAGATGAAGTGGCAGTTAAACTTTGTTTAACTGGCCGCCAAGAAATAGCAGTTCCACCATATGTAAATAGATAACCCGTTTGCGATCGAGCATTATGTGGTCGGATAGAAAACCAGCATCTGCATATTCGATTAGATCTGCATAATTCCAATCATTTGTTCCTTTAAGTTATCGAAAAACTCGTTTAACACCGTTCCAATGTCTACGAGTAGTGACGAACTGTATCTCGCCAATAAATTTACAACAAAAGCTATACCAGGTCGCGTATGACTCGTAAGATACATTAGTGCTCCAATGGCACTTATGGTACTTCTCGACCAGCAATTCTTCATCATTTTCTCGAGGTCTGATCGGATCTTTGTTCACATCTAAGATCGAACAATCATCGGAGTATCCAACGGATGAGTTTTATCCATATAAAATCTTTTCAATACCTTTTTCGTATATGTTTCTTGACATACAAATATTCCATTCTTCAAGTATCCAATCTGCAACCCAAGACAAATTTCGTCTTTCCGAGATTTCATTTCGAACTCCTTTTTGCAAACAATTAGCGGCCTTTGATAACTCTTCAGGAGATCCAATTATATCTATATCATCAACATATACTGCTATGATGACAAAATCATTCCACATTTCCTCATAAATATACAAGGACAAATTTGATTATTTTTGTACCCTTCTTTTAATAAGTATTCATTTAGGTGATTATACCACATACGCCCAGATAGCTTTTATCCCTAATGTGATTTGTTCAGTTTAATTGAGTACCCATCACGGGGTCCTGAATTTCCAGGCAATTGAAATCCCTTAGGAAGCTTCATGTAAATGTCACTATCAAGTGAGCCATATAAATAGGCAGTGACAACATCCACTAGACGCATATCGAGTTTTTCACGTATTGCCAGACTTATTATATAACGATAAGTTGTTGCATCCAACACAGGAGAATATGTCTCCTCATAATCAATACCAGATCTTTGCGAAAAACCTTGTGCAACAAACCCTCACAATTTCGCCCTTTTCATTTCTCTTTCTGATAAAAACCCATTTATATCCAACCGACTTTATATTCTCGGTATACGGACTATAGGTCCGAAAACTTTTCGTCTCTCAAGTGATTTTAATTCAGCATCGATTGCATCTTTCATTTTGACCAATCATTTCTTTGTCTGCATTCTTTTACAGACCTTGGTTCACGAGCCTCATTCTCATTAGACTCATTCATTTCATGTAGCGCTACGTTAAATGAGATTTTATCGTCAACGTTGACTGTATTCGGTTCCATCTTATTCGTTCTGGGCGTAATTGATCGAGGTCTCTTCATTATCATAATTTTCAATTTGTTCAGGTACCTAACTGTCATTCTTATCATCATTTATGTCCATCGACTCTTCTCTAGTCGATAAATCCTCGATTGGACCATTCTTATTATTTGCTCCTTCTCTTTTCCGAGGATTTTTATCTTTGGAACCAGATGGCCTACCACGCTTCAGTTGTGGTTTAAGCTCAATCGTATTATCTGTTTGTTCTGCAGGAGCATCAATTTTAGCAAGAGCATTAGCAGCTGGAATATGTGACTTTGTCCACTTTTTTTGGGTCAGCAAAACTATCTGATTGGTTCGCTAAACTTGTAATGAATCATCTTTGAACTTCTAGTTCACATTCTTTTGTTCGAGGATCATAATGATTTAGCGGTAATTCATTCCAACTAATATTTCTTTCCAACTATTTCTTTTCTCCCCCTAATGTCGGAAAATTTGTTTCATCAAAGTGACAGTCGGCAAATCTGACCGTGAATCGATCTCCAGTTAAGGGTTCTAAATATTTTATAATTGATGGAAATTCAAATCCGACATATATTCCCAATCTCCTTTGAAGTCCCATCTTTGTGCGTTTGTGGTGGTGCAATTGGAACATATACTGCACATCCGAAAATTCTTAGATGAGAAATATCTGGTTCCTGACCATAAGCCATTTGTAACGGGGAGACATCATGATAACTTATTGACCTGATGCGGATTAGTGCTGCTGCATGTAATATAGCATGCCCCAACAAGACAATGGTAGTTTCGACTTCATCAACAATGGCCTTACAATAAATTGCAGACATTTAATCAATGATTTTGCAAGACCGTTTTGTGTATGGACATGTGGCACAGGATGCTCGACATCGATACCGATAGACATACAATAATCATTAAATGCCTTGGAAATAAATTCACCAGCATTATAAGGCGTATTTTATTAATCGGATAATATGGGAAATGTGCTCTTAATCTAATCAGCTGAGCAAGTAATCTCGCAAATGCCACGTTTCTCGTAGATAATAAATATACATGGGACCATTTACTTGATGCATCAATCAATACCATGAAATATTTAAATAGTCCACATGATGGATGTATATGCCCACAAATATTCCCCATGTATACGCTCCAAAAATGCAATAGATTCAGTCTTTACTTCCATTTGCGATGGTCGAATAATTAACTTCCCTTTAGAACAAGCAACATGCTAATTCATTAGATTGAAGAATCTTCTGGTTCCTCAATAAATGTCCGCGTGAATTTTCAATTATCTTTCTCATCTTAATTGTACCGGGATGGCCCAATCGGTCACGCCAAACATTAAATGTACTATCATTGGTAAATTTTTGGATAGCATACGATTCAATGCTCTAAGATATGTGTAGTATAGCCCAGAGTCAAAAGACTGTAATATTTCTATGATTCTTTTTTCATCCGAAATTACTTTTGTAATGTGCAAATATTCATATCTCCCTTTTGTGCAGTCTCAACATGATATCCATTATTTCGAATCGCTTTAAAGCTTAATAAATTTCTTTGAGACTTAGGGGAATATAAATCATTTTCAATAATCAGCCTTGTTCCTCTGGGCAATAATATTAGCTCTTCCAGAGCCTTCAATAATATTTGCGCTACCCGATATAGTAATCACACTGGTTTCTTTCATATCAAGATGCTCAAAATATTTCTTATTTTTCAGAATTGTATTAGTCGTTGCACAGTCTGCAAGACATAATTCTCCATCGCACATGCTTCTGCCCATCATATAATATCCTTTATAAACAAACATATAATTATCATTAATACATATTATTGAAAACAAACAATACATAGCATAGGAATGGCATCCAAATAACATAGCAAACATAACGATATTATTAAAATAAACGATACATAGCAAACACAGGAATGGCATCCAAATAACAATCATAGCAAACATAACGATAACTTTAAAAAGATACACACCAAAGCACACAATAGCAAATCATTTAATTTATAAAATGATAGCAGGTTAAATTTCTTCATTGAGGAGCAGAAATCGTTGGCATCGAAATTAACACCTTCTTCATTAACACCAGAAGTTGAAGCAATTGTACCCTGAACGAAGTTCGTTTAAGTTTTCTTTCCTTTGCCCTTTGATTCTTGATACAACTCAACAAGGTATTGGGGCGTACGACAAGTGTGTGACCAATGGCCGGGACCACCGCATCGATAACATTGTTCGCCATGACCTTTTTGTTCAGTTTGCTTCTTTTCATTTTTACTGTCGTAAACTTTCTTATTCTGGGAAATATTTTGATGACCACCACGATAATTATGGTAACCACCACAGAAATATTGATAACCACCACCATGATAACTTCGGCCACGACCTCGATGTCCACCACAACCACGTCCCTGCTATTACCATCGACTATTATCATTATTAACATTGACTGTATTCGCTTCAGGGAGTGCAGCAGTACCAGTCGGTCGGAATTCATGATTTTTCATAAGCACTCATTGTTTGCTCAGCCAACAGTAAGCAAGAAATAAGATCTGAGTACTTTCAATTTTTTTCTCCCGGTATTGCTGTTGTTAGAATAACATTTGAGGGATGAAATGTGGTGAACGTTTTCTCCAACATAATTGCATCGGTAATAGTTTCTCCACATAATTTCAGTGTACAAGTAATTCTATAAACATCATAATTATATTCGCTTACGATTTAAATGGTTATATCGATATTCCAAGTTTTTCCATAAGTCTTTCGGGTCTTTCACTGTTAAGTACTCAATTTGAGACTTTCATGAATGTGGTGGCGAAGAAAAATCATTGCCTTCGCCTTGTCCTGCTCGGATGTCGCATGATCGATTTGATGGTATCACCTAGACCTTTGGCTTTCAACTGAATTTCGACATTTGGTGCCCAAATATAGATAATTTCGGAAAGTGATATCGAGTGCAACAATTCAAGGCTCGCCAAATTCGTCATATTATTATAAAATAGAAAAAGCATTTCAATAATGATAATATAACAAAATATTACATGCATAACTATCTTAATAATATTTGAAAAATATAGTCGGTATAGTCAGTTATTTCTAATATATAATTAGACGTAGTTACTAGCGGGAGATACATACTGACACATATCAGGTGGTACAACCATAACATGATAGGCGGTATAAACAGAACAAGCTAGTCGGAGAAACCGAACCAAGCTAGTCGGATTAACGAACCAAGCTAGTCGAATAAACCGAACCAAGCTAGTTGGAATAAAAATTAATGTGCCACCGCTGTGATTCGAAATCTGGACCTCCCATCACTTAGATTTGACGGTATTCCGCGAAACCAGTCGGACTATGGCATTTTGTTGTATCTTGTATATCTATTTTAAATATGTATAATATTGTCATAAATATGAAATAAAATTATTATACCTTAATTATGCCCGTAAATATTCGACAGAAATTAGCATCGTCGGCAGAGATCGGCGTTGCCGGTAGAGCCTCGTGCTGATAACGTGTTATAAAACATTTATATATTATATAATAACCCAACATATATATCAATCAAAGGGAAAAAAATACAACTTCAAATGGCCAATGAGAGGTATTTATAGGCCAAGAATTTCAACATTCAACCAATGGAAAAATAGCAAATATAATAATTATAGATCCAACCTTCCTAATGAGCATCCATACTTATTGGTTTATGGTAGCCCATACTTATTTGTTTATAATAATATTGATGAATTTGGGGAAAAAATGCATGATGCACGGTTTTCTCATATTGTATTTTGGGAATAAATTTCATGAAGAGTCGATTGAGGAGAGATCGAATGTGCTCATATCGATTCATTGATACTATGTTGAGTTTCTATTGAAAATAAGGGAAAATTGTTTTAATATAAATTAAGGTAGCAAATCAAATATTATGTCTATTTATGGGATTTTATTAATTAGTTATTATTATAATACAAAATCACTTGTCAATTTATTTCGGTATTTCAGTATTTTTATTTGGTTATTCGAATTACCGAAGCAAAAAAATTGAAATTCGATTACCAAAAACTGAACGGAACTTTTGAACACCTCTTTCGTCAATTTTATGTATAACTTGCTTTAAAATTCCATGAAACATGGAATTAGTTCAACACTTATAAAGCGTGACCTCTAACCT
This sequence comes from Craterostigma plantagineum, assembly GCA_027422505.1. Lineage (NCBI taxonomy): Eukaryota > Viridiplantae > Streptophyta > Magnoliopsida > Lamiales > Linderniaceae > Craterostigma > Craterostigma plantagineum. The sequence continues at coordinate 4,496 of JAPQWV010002912.1, read as the reverse complement.
TTAAGTGAATCATTATCACAATCATTAAAGAGTCATTGGCAGATAAGTCGTAGTAGAACTTATAACATCATATAAAGTCCTAAAAAATTATCATTTTATTTTGCGCCACAGATATATTACCCGGTGACATCCTCTCCCATCCAGTTTGAATGAACGATTTAGTTCGACATATATAGTTTTTGTTTATATATCATACCAGTAACTCATTCAATAAGTCATGTCTCAAATAAATACATAGATGTTTGTTGGGTTTGGGCTCCCAACCATGTGGATAAAAGCCCAATTAACACCAAATAATTAGTGCAGCATTATATCAAACGGAGGTCTCACCTACAAAAAAAACCATCGATCAAGCTCAAAAAGGAAGAAATTTTCCGCAATTTTCTTAACAGCGGTAGGTTCAGATTTCTCACATTTGAACGGGCAAGCGTTGTCCGATTGACCTGAAATTTGGACTCAAGGTAGAAGATTCGCTGATCTTCATTCTGTCGAAACGGATTTTCATTTCGAGGTTTGGTTTGTGAGTTATTTTTGAAGTTTGCTGCGATTTCTGTGGGAATTTGATCTTACGATCTTGTTTTGAGTTGTGGTGCTTTGGGGCTTTGACTTGGTAACATAGCTCTTGTGGTTGTGTTGTGGTGTAATCTTGATGTACTAGAAGTGGTGATTGTGGATTTTGGATCGTTTGGTCCCGTGTTTTTACCGTCGATTTAAAGGGGGTTTTCCACGTATATCGCCGTGCTATTTCCGTTATTTTGCTGCGCTTGATAATTCTTGGGCTGCCGATATGCATTCATTGCAGTAATATTCCGTTGTTGGTGCCGTCCGATCCTAACAGACTGGTATCAGAGCTTTTTGGTGGGCTTTGTTGGTATTCTTTTCATCATTGCAGGATGGAGACGAATTGAATAGAATGGTTTGTCTGAACGATGCAAATTATCACAAGTGGAAAGTCAAGATGAAAGACTACTATTTGTGAAGAATTTGCATCTTCCGATCTTCGCTTTATGAAAGCCCGATTCAAAAACTGATAAGCAATAGGAATTCGAGCACCTTCAAGTATGTGGTTTTTATTCGGCATGGTTGAAGACAATGTGTTATATCATATTGTGAATGAGACACATGCGAAGTCATTATGGAAAAGCTTGAGACGTTATATGCTTCTAAAACAGGTAACAATAAATTTTTTCTTTTGAAGCAAACGATGCATTTGCGATATCAGGAAACACGTCCATTTTTACCACATCAATGAGTTTCAAGGGTGTTTTGATCAGTTGTTTGGCATGGGCATTAAGTTTGAATCGGAGGTTCTCGGTTTATGGCTGTTAAATACTCTCCCTGATTCTTGGGAAGTTTAGAGTTTCATTGACAATTCTGCCCTCAATGGTTTGGTAACTTTAGAGTACGTCAAGAGCAGCGTATTGAATGAGAAGATGAGAAGGAACACGCATGGTACTTCGTCACACTCCGAGGTGTTGTTACTGAAATAGGCGGAGAAGTAGACATGTGGCCGGAGCAGCAACCGAGGCAAGAGCAGAGGAAAAGCAAGTCAAGATCGAAATATAATGATCTTGAGTGTCATCACTGCGGGAAGAAAGGACATATCAAGAGATATTGCTATGCGTTGAAGAAGGAGGAGTCGAAGAAGAATGTTGACGACAATGATGATCGTATGAATACCACCACACTACTCCAGATAACCTTGTTATTGTCTATGACGACAAGCGAATCAATCTTGTGAAAGGTGAGACTAGTTGGTCTTGGACAGCGGTGCAACTTATCATATTACGCTAATCGAGAACTCTTTGCATCATATGCTACGGGCGGTTTTGGAATCTTGAAGATGGACAATGATGGTTTCGCGAAGGTGATAGGAGTCGGCACTTGTTTGGACATAGGATTGAGTTCGAAGTTGATATTGAAGAGGTCAATCATGCTCCTGATGTTCGATTGCATCTCATTTCGACTGGAAAGCTTGATGATGAAGGTTATTCTTGCCACTTTGGTGATGGACATTGGAAGATCACTCGAGGCTCTTTGATCGTGGCTCGTGGTAAGAAATTTTCTCCGTCCCGCTAATTTATCACATTTTTCATTTCGGACGTCCCAATATTTTATCACCTTACCTTATTTAGCAAAAAACTATCACAAACAATCAATATAATAATATTAAATATTCTTAAAAGACGTGTCAAAATATACAATTTTTTACCTTTCATTATACTATATTATTATAAATACTACCTTAATTTGCGTGCCCACCAATATATATGATAAAGATAACGGGACGGATGGAGTAATTTGTATTGGTTTAACACTAATGTTTCTGCTAGTGGTGTGAATACAGTTGATAGCGGGAATTCTTCTAGTCTTTGGCATCAGAGATTGAGTCACGTCAGTGAGAAAGGGCTCGATTGTTTGGCCAAGAAGAATCTACTTCCGGCTTGGAAGGCGCTAAGTTAGACAGAAGTGTGCATTGCTTAGCTGGAAAGCAGAAATTGGTTTCTTTTCATCAACATCCACCTCAAAAGAATGACACTTTGCTTGAGTTAGTTCGATCAGATGTTTGTTGTCCTTGAAGGTGAAATCGTTTCGGTGCTTCTTACGTTGTCACATTTATTGTATCGCTCGCGGAATTATGGTTTCGCGCTTTGAAGTCAAGGATCAGGTACTTGACTCCTTTATTGAGTTTCATCTTTCTGTTGAGCGGGAGACATGGAAGAAGTTGAAGTGCATCAGAACTAGAGCTGTCAAAACGGGCTTGGGCCCGCGGGGCGGGCTCTGAAATTTTAGGCCCGCCTCGAGGCGGGCCTGGGCGGGCAAGCCTGCAGCGGGTGCGGGCTTTGGGGGGCGGGGCGGGCTAGCCCGCGGGTAGCCCGCCAAGTTAATTAAAAAAAATATTATTTATAATATAATATTAAAAATTTAAAATAATTATTGGTACTTATTAACATATATATATTATATTAAAATAGTTTATTAATTAAATATATTTTCGTTCATTTTTTCTTATTTTTTTCTATTTTTATATTATTTTTTATTTTTTTATAATTTTTTTATTTTTTTTTCTTTTTTAATAATTTTTTAATATTTTATTTTTTATTTTAACCAGGCGAGCTAAGCATCAAATGGTCCGCGATGATATGGTATTCAGCATCAGAACAGACAATGTAAGTGAATACCATATCATCGACAATAAGCATCAAATGGTCCGCGATATTCACTACATTGTCGATGATATGGTATTCAGCATCAGAAAACACCTCCTAAACTCCTCAGTTGAATGGCTTAGCAGAACGGATGAACAGAACATTGATGGTGAGAGTCAGATGCATACTGTCAGAAGCAAAGTTGCCTCAGCATTTTGAGTGAGGCTTTATATACGGTTACTCGTATTATTAATTTGACTTCTTCAGTTGCCTTGCACGGTGATGTTCTAACAAAGTCTGGTATGGTAAGGATGTCTCATATGACAACTTGAGAGTTTTCGGATGCAAATGTTTTGTGCATGTCCCAAGAGATGAGAGATCAAAGTTGGATGCCAAACAAGACAGTGCATTTTTCTTGGCTATAGCGATGACGAGTTTGGCTAAAGATGTTATGATCCCGTTGATAAGAAGCTTATCAGAAGCGTGATGTTATCTTGATGGAGGATCAGATGATTGAGGATATCGAGAAGTCAGAAAAGCAAGTTATTCAGAATGATCACTTGATTGTTTTGGATCGCCTACTTACACCAAATCCAAGTGAATCTGAGAATCAACCGATGATCTGTTGTTGATGATGTCGCTCTCGCAGGAGTAGACACATGTTGACTTGCCAGAACCTTCTGTTGAAAGATCTACGAGAGAGAGACGACCCTCTACTCGTTACTCATCCGATGAGTTTGTGCTTCTTACTAGTGAAGGAGAGCCAGAGAGTTACGATGAAGCCATTCGAAGTCCAGATAAAGAAGTAGGTTGCTTCTATGAAAGAAGAGATGGATTCTTTACGAATAACTAACCCGTATGAATTGGTGGAGCTTCCTAAAGGTAAAAGGGCCTGAAGACAGATGGATTACAAGGTAAAGCACAAGAACACTCACTTTCTCCAGATATAAATTCAGGTTGGTTGTCAAAGGCTTCAGTCAGAAGCATGTGATGATTTTAATGAGATTTTTTCACCAGTTGTGAAGATGACTTCTATTCGTGTCGTTTTGGGTTTTGATTTTGATATAGAACAAATGAATATCAAGACTGTTTTTCTCATGGTGATCTTGATGGAGAAATTTATATGAAGCAACCCGAGGGTTTCGAAGGAGAATTATGTGTGCAAAATTAAAAAAAGCTTGTATGGCTTGAAAACAAGCTCCGAGACAATGGTATAAGAAGTTTGAATCAGTGATGTTCAATAAGAGTATAAGAAGAATGATACTGACCATTGTGTTTTTATGCAGAAATTCCCCGATGAGGATATCATCATTTTATTACTTTATGTTGATGATATGCTTATTGTAG